>OY757552.1:2649289-2672167 GCA_963584105.1 Alviniconcha strummeri
GATGAAGTGATGCTTAATGTCCTCAGATGTCAGTTGACATATTAGGGACAAGCTGTGACCAATGTCGAAGTATGCTTCAATATAGCTTTACGTCCACGGAAACCGCTAGAAGGGTCGTTCGGACGGACAGCCCAGGACGGCCACCTCGACTCTCACACAGCTCCTGAACTATGCCGACGTTGTTAAGTAAGTAAGTAAGTAAGTAAGTAAGTAAGTAAGTAAGTAAGTAAGTAAGTAAGTAAGCAAGCGTGGTGCTTAACGTCCACAGAAACCGTACGGCTTTTTAGGGACGGGGAGAAGGGAGGAAGGGGTTATGGAGGTGGGGTAAGAGAGAGATTATACACCTATCGCTACACTGTCACCACCAGAATGACTTCTGCATTAAGGTGGGCAGCGATGAGCCATTTTAATGTTTCAGTAGGAAGTGATGGACAAAGTCACAAGACAGTGTCCACAAACCACAGCCTTTTTGAAGAGAAAGGAGAGCCGAAGCGGTATCGAACCGAGGTCCTACCGCTTACCAGCCTAACGCACTACCGCTAGGCCAAACCATTGGTGGTGAAGTGATGCTTAATGTCCTCAGATGTCAGTTGACATATTAGGGACAAGTTGAGACCAATGCCGAAGCACGGTTCAATAAATCTTTACGTCCACGGAAACCGGAAGGCTCGTTAGGACGGACAGCCCAGGACGTCCACCTCGACTCTCACACAGCTCCTGAACTCTCTAAGCCGTTGTTGCTTCCACAGTCCTGTTTGTACCCAAACCTTTCGGAGGGCGCTGACCGACATGATGGACGTACGCGGAGATAAAAGAGTGCCCCTTCGGTAGCGTAACCAGTTCCGGGTTTGGAGCAAGGTGCCGGAAAGTGAGGCTTGGGGCGTGTTCAACGGGCTGTAGCCTGTGTGCGAGGCCCGAGAGGGTCTAGTGTTAAGATTCAACCAACCAACAAAGTTTGGTTGGGGGCTTCTCTTTGTGTTTTTTTCCTTTTTTTTTTTTTTTCTTTTCTTTTCTTTTTATATGTATATTTGTTTTTCTAACTGCCCCAAGCTCCGCAACGCAAATAGGGAAAAGGAGATTTGGAAAACAGAGATTGGGAAAATGGTGACTGATTTGGGAAACAGTGAATGCGGAACTGGTGATTGGAAAATGGCAAATGAGGAAACGGAAATTTGGGAACTTACAGAGAATGGGAAAGTGGTGATTTGGGAAACAGTGAATGCGGTACTGGTGACTGGGAAACAGCAACTGGGGAAATGGTGATGTGGGAAACAGCAACTGGAGAACTGGTGACTGGGACACAGTGACTGCAAAAAACGGTGATTTGGGAAACAGCAAATGCGGAACTGGTGATAGGGAAACAGATAATGGGGAACGGCTAGTTGGGAAACGGTGAATGGGAAAATGGTGATTAGGAAACAGTGAATGGCGAAAGTAATTAATTTGGCGTTTTGCGCCCGATCAACCAGTAAGGTTATATCAGGACGAGATGAATGGGTAAATGATTCAAAAACAGAAATGGGGAAATGGTGATTTGGAACAGTTCATAGGAAAATGGTGACTGGGACACAGTGAATAGGGAAAGTGTGATCTGGTAAACAGCGAATGCGGAACTGGTGATTGGAAAACAGAGAATGTGGAAACAGTGATTTGGGAAATGGAGAATGGGAAAACAGTGATTTGGGAAACGGCAAATGGGGAAATGGTGACTCGGCGAAACAATGATTTGGAAATCAGCAAACTGGGAAATGGTGATTAGGGAAACAGTAAATGGGAACAATGATTTGAGAAATGGTGATTTGGGAGACAGCTAATGGGATAACAGTGATTTGCCAAATGGTGAATCTAAACCCAACCAGACCAAAAGCAGCAGCAGAAGAAATGGAAGATTATTTATAATCTGTCAAAGCAGAACAGAACTGGTTGTATACCAGCTGAGAGACTAGTTTACGCTGAAATACATCAAGCACAGGTAAGTTTTGGGGGAGTTCTTGCTCGTGTGTGTGTGTGTATGTGTGTGTGTGCGCACACACGTGTGTGCATGTGTAGAGTTCTTGCCCTTGTGTGTGTGTGCATGTGTGTGTGCATACATCCATGTGTGTGTGTGTGTGTGTGTGTGTGTGTGTGTGTGTGTGTGTGTGTGTGTATGTGTGGTTGTGTGTATATGTGTGTGTGTGTGTGTGTGTGTGTGTGTGTGTATGTTTGTGTGTGTGTGTGGTTGTGTGTGGTTGTGTGTGTGTGTGTGTGTGTGTGGTTGTGTGTGTGTGTGTGTGTGTGTAATCAGACAATCATTCTTACATTTCATCCACAGATTATTTAATCAGTCATTCATATTTTTATTCATTCACATATAATATATATATATTTATTGACAAATTTGTATCTAATTAAGAAAAAAATCATCATTCAAACCCTTGTTATATTTGTAGATTTTCCTCTTGTTTTCAGACCAGGTTACTTCACTGCAACCAGACCAGAAAGCATTAGCCAGACCAGAAAGCATTAGCCAGACCAGAAAGCATTAGCCAGACCAGAAAGCATTAGCAGTTTGCCACACAAAAGCAATTTTGAAAGAGTTAGCATCTTCTCCTTTTTCAATAACGAAAAATCAAATATTCCAGGAAGACACATTCTTGTAAAAGTACGGCTCGCAATGAACTGGTACGTGGAAAGCGACACAAGTGACAAGAAAAGCAGTCATGGAACTGGCAGATGACATAATACATACATGAATGTGAGCATTCTCAGTCAACACTGTAGTAAAATCTTACAAAATACATTTAGCACGTGAAAGCATGAAAGGCACCACATTTACACAGCGCGTCATAACAAAATATATAGTGTTCTGGGGATACACGTTTCCCTTTCTGAATCACATTTTCCCTCCCTTCTGATTCATGTTTCCCTATCTCATACACATTTCCCCTTCTGACACATCTTTTTGTTTCTGATAGTGATACATGTTTTCCTATCTGAATCACATTTTCCCTCCCTTCTGATTCATGTTTCCCTATCTCATACACATTTCCCCTTCTGACACATCTTTTTGTTTCTGATACATATTTTCCTATAGATCTGAATTACATTTTCCCTCCCTTCTGATTCATGTTTCCCTGATACAGGTTTCTCTTTCTAATACACATTTTCCCTTCTGATATACATTTCCCCTTCTGACACAAGGTTTCCCTTCTGATACACATTTCTGCTTCTGACAGAAGGTTTCCCTTCTGATACACGTTTCCCCTTCTGACACATGGTTTCTCTTCTGATACATGTTTCCCTTCTGATACACATTTCTCCTTCTGACACTGGGTTTCCCTTCTAATGCGTTTCTCCTTCTGATACATGTTTCCCCTTCTGACACATGGTTTCTCTTCTGATACACATTTCACCTTTCTAACACATGGTTTCCCTTCTAAATGACAACATCAATAACACAGCCTGCTAAGCTTTGACATAAAAATTAAAAAAACATCCTGCAACTCTCTGTTCTAAAAATAATGAGAATCTTTTTTTCACTCTGCCCGCTGAGCTACCCACGTCCCTCAGAAGAAAAAACAACAACAGAACATCGTGTGACATCATATAATCAAGTATTTCACTGACACAGATCCAGAACACAAGCAATTTAAAGTGTTGTCAGTGCACATGCTTTACAACTTCAAAGGTTGCCACAGGTTAAAACATGCAATGGGAATTTTTAAAAATTACAATCTCCACCCCACCCACCCCCACACACACATTTTTTTTCTACGTTTTTTCTTTTAAACAGTCGCTATTAAAGGGGGGAAAGTGAATAATGATCCCAAAGAAGAGCAGATAATGCTAAGCATACTACTAGCCTTCAAAAGTAATGGGGAAAAACACACACAGTGTATTGTCTTCCTTGAGCAATCCAAATTAGATGTACATCAGTCAACAGTTTTTGGCCTGTTTGAAAACTCTCATGTCAAGTTGAAGATCAAACAACAAAACGCACAGAGCTTTGCTAGATTTCTGACGCAAAACAAATTATACCCCCCCCCCCCCCCAGTCGCATCATTATACATAAAACATCTGTATTCCCTCAGTAAGTAATAACGGCGCTTAACATCCACAGAAACCATGAGGTTTGAGAAGTGGGTGAAGGGGGTATGGAGGTGGGGGAAGAGGAAGATTATATATACATATATACATAATACCTATCACTAAACTGCCACCCCAAGAACAACTCCTGCATCAAGATGGGCAGAGCCAGTTTAATGTTTCCTTGTTGGTCACTTTTATATATATAGCGCTATTCTCCACTCTACACTGACCACTGTCACCACCAGAATGACTCATGCATTCAAACAGGCAGTGATGAGAGCCATCTTCCATGTCTCCTTTGTTGTTGGTTGCTTTTATATAGCACTATTCTCCACTCTTGAGCAGACTCACTGCACTCTCAATTCTAAATGCATGTCACCTTTCTTTTACTATACTTTCTTATACTATACTTTCTTATTATTCCACTGAAGTGGTGTACTTACAGAGAAGTCTGGTTGTTACGTGGATGGCGCCACGTGAAACTGCTGCCATCTCAGAGCAAGTTCTGCGTACACCATACAATTGAGCACCAGGGCTCATCACTTCATATCAAGCCACGCATGGAGGGTGCATGCTTGTTTAGCGGTAACCTGCCACCTGCACTTTTGGCAGAACGACCAGGATCTTTTACATGCTACTGCGGTAACACAGGGGTGGAATGGATACCGAAATAAGCGTCAGCGCAGAAAGGTGACCCTGGAGAAAACAATTCTTCAACTGATTCCTGAACCTGCAACCTTTCAATCATGAGTCCAGCACTCTAAATATTGAGCTTCCCCCCCCCCCCCCCCCCCCCCAATCAAAATGTTACATACATAAAATGCTATACAAATAATTAATGAGGTCATGACCCCTCTCCCTTCCTCTCTCGCATAATATAATAATATATACATGTATCTCAAGTTTGGCTAGGGAGCAATAACCACAAAAATAGCTATTTGTTTTTAGCAATAAGTTGAATAACCACAAAAATAGCAAAAAGTTTGTTAGCAATAAGTTGGATAACCACAAAAATAGCATTTTTTTTTAGCAATAACCACAAAAATAGCATTTTGATTTGCTTTGAGTGTTTCACCGAGCTCACAGATTTGCTTGTTTGTATCATGTAACATTCACAGGTTGTTTAACTTAGGACACGTGAAATCATGCAGCAAAACAAAAAGCAAGATAAACTTCAGTCTTTCTGAAGCAGTTTTGGCCCAAATGTTTGATCAAGGCCAACAAACCTGGGATGAAAAAGTAAAGCTGAACGTTGACTACCAGTACCACCACACAAAGTATAAAACGATCCCACTTAAAAAGACTCCATGAAACTCTGAAAGAGCAGAAACTTAAATCACCAGATCTGCAGGTTATCTCGATTAGATGTGATCTAACAGTCATGAAAAGTTCTGAACTGTGATTCTGTTAATAGGTTTAACAATCATTCAAAGTCATTTACACTTGTTCATGAATGCAAGCCCTTACCAAAAAAAAAAAAAAAAAGACAACATGCAATTTTTCTGTTCCAACACCATCATGACCTTGAAACAGTGCCACAATCATCATCAGCGCTATTTACAAACAGACAGATCTCAACAGAGGTTACCACCATGCAAAAATGGAATTAATGGGACTGGGAGTCCAAAATGTACACATGCATACTATGTTACATGGATAATGATATTTATAGAGGTCTTGGTCTTTGGTCAAGCCAAACGCCACATTGGAATTCCAGCCACGAAACACCGATCACTCAGTGAGAAAGCACCTGCTGTATTGGTGTATGACAAAATTAAGCAAGTAACTTGGCGTTTTACGCCCAGTCATAAAAAGTTCCCTGTATATTTGACGCTGCATTTAAAAACAAAATTTTTTAGTACTCCTTTGTCCCTTGCAGGAAATTTGGGTTGCGTTACCTGAGTAAGACACAGCAGCCACAAGAGTAGCGCTACCCATTCCTGCCAGCATGTGTAGTATTTTTGTGTCCAGACAACAGCATGGCTGTCAGCATTTGGGGTTTTTAACATGCGCACAAACGTCGATGCATGCAACCGCTCACAGGGGCTGTGTGGCCACCGTAAGAGAGCCTGCACTGGAAGTTGACGGGGAGAAAATTTAGAATCCTTTGCCGCACCAGGGACTTGATCCCATGCGAGTATTACGCCTGGCTTTTTAGTCGGACATGCACTGGAAGTTGACGGGGAGAAAATTTAGAATCCTTTGCCGCACCAGGGACTCGATCCCATGCGAGTATTACGCCTGGCTTTTTAGTCGGACACTCTACCCACTGAGCTATCCCCATCCCAGCAAATTTTCAGATCTGAAATGAACACAACAGTAATGTCAAACAGATGTCACAACACTGACAGTGTACTTTACTTCAGCAGGGAGCAACCTACGTCACTTCTAAACGCCGCTTTCACCCGACATGTCAAACCACCACCACAGACACTAAGTAAGTGGAGGATGAATTAAGTCACGTTAAATCTTCTCGTCTTGCTGTCATTTTTCATTGGAAATCTGCACCTTACTCACACCAACCAAAGTGTGCGCATATAAATTCCATCTGCAGGCTTGCAAATATTTATACCTCTAAAGATTAAATGCAACAGCACTTTTTTGTTTCATAAAATTTTGTACTCCTCAGGGCACAGGCATTCGGCTTCACTCTTTACTACAATACTAGGAAAGAACAAAAAAACAAAAAAAGGTTGGCTCACGACCCAACGCCACACATGCTGACCTTGTTCATGACATCACAGACACTGACAGCCAAATGCAAAACAGCAGCATTCACAGCCACGTTTTTTGCAATTTGCTTTTGCAGACGTTTTTCGGTTGGTTTATGGTTAGTTTTGTTTCAGATTTATGGTGTAGTTTTGTTCCAGATTTATGGTGTGGTTTTGTTTCAGATTTACGGTGTAGTCTTGCTTAAGAGTTATGGTGTAATTTTATTTCAGATTTATGGTGTAGTTTTGTTTCAGACTTATGGTGTAGATTTGTTTGAGATTTATGGTGGGTGTAGTTTTGTTCCACATTTATGGTGGTTTTGTTTGAAATTTATGGTGTAGCTTTGCTTCCATTTTATGGTACAGTTTTGTTTCCGATTTATGGTGCTGGTGTAGTTTTGTTTCTGATTTATAGTGTAGTTTTGCTTCTGATTTATGGTGTAGCGCAGGCACAAAACATCAAATAACAAGCTGGAAGATTAGTTGAAGTAAACTTCTGTTAGTAAAAATGATACAATAAGAATTATACAAAACACTGCTACAGGTTCTGCATGTGGCATCCCAATTTTACAGTTGTTTGTTTTCAATAAATGAAATCAATCACTTTGGCATGATTCAATTCCTGAAAACAAACTCTTGTAAAATAGATACCTCTGAGAAAAAAGTGGTGTGTAGTTAATTTGTACAGCAACTTTTCAATCCGCAGTATCACCAGAGACATGTATTAAAATGAGCTTCGTTTTGATTCAAAATAAATTTTACCCCATTATTTTACACACTTAAATTAGTTAAAAATAAACCAGCTTAAAAACTAAATCAAACAGCAGAAGTGTCCCAATTTACACTTACACTTTCACAGGCACGGTTGATACATTACATTCTGTTGACTTCCAGACCAAGTGACCAAGCTTCTTGTATTTCATGGGAAGTGACGGCATGCAAGAGCCAGTACAGAGCCCATCATGGCCGGTCCAACAGTTTAAATTCATTCCCTGACGATGAACGCTCAAAATGCTGTGGATCAGTTCAACACTGACTGAATTGATTCCTTGGTGACTGAATTGATTCCTTGGTGACAACAGTCCGTCGCAGAACTTAAACCCTCATGACACCGTGGAGAAGTTCAACACACTGAATCCACTCCTTGGTGACAAACAGTCCGCCGCAGAACTTAAACCCTCATGAGGCCATGGAGCAGTTCAACACATCAAATCCATTCCTTGGCAACGAACAGTCCGTTGCAGAATGTAACCCCTCATGATGTTGTGGAGAAGTTCAACGCATCAAATCCATTCCTTGGCGATGAACAGTCCATCACAGAATTTAACCCTTCACGATGCCGTGGAACGGTTCAACACACTGAATCCATTCCTAGGTGACGAACAGTCCGTCACAGAACTTAGCCCCACATGATGCCGCAGAGTGGTTTAACACATTGAATCCATTCCTTAGCGACGAACAGTCCAACACAGAATTTAACCCCTCACGACGCCGTGGAGCGGTTTAGCACATTGAACCCATTCCTGGGCGACGAAGACTCCTTCCCATCTTTCCGCACCACAACTTCGTCCTTGACCTGGCCATTCTGACCCAAGATGTGGGGCTCCCTTCTCCCATTCTCGCTCACCGGCCCCTCTTTTTTCTTTGGGCTTCCGCGGAGGAGATCGTTCTTCAGCAGGCGCCAGAAGAGGACAGGGTTGAGGAAGGCCATGAAGACCAGCACGATGCCCAAGGCAAAGGCGTGCGCGGTGGTGCAGCGGTAAAAGTTATGATAGAACCCGATCCACAGCAAGCTCAGCGGAACGCCGCGGAAGAAGAGGAAAGAGATGAGGTTCAGAACCACCACGATGCGGTAGAACCAGTGGGAGAAGGGCATCCCAAACATCTGCAGCAACTTCCGGCCATGGAGCAGGGCGGAGTTGACCTCCATCATGAGGGCCAGGACGTTGGAGACGATGGCGATGTTGAACAGCAGGCTGTAGCCGACGATGACGAGCACCTGGGGAAAGCAAAGCATTGCCAATCAGTTAGAGGACATGTGCACCGCCCACACTCTACACCTCCATAACTTGTCATTTGTTTCTTCTTTGCCGCCAACCAATCAATGGTAAGGCATTATTTGTACTGCATGTGTTTGTGTGTCACTGTCAGACTGTGTGTGTGTGTGGGGGGGTGTATGGATGTGTGTGGGTGTGTGTGTGTGAGTGAATATGACTAATATATTTATAGGCCTCTGTAAGCACCTCAGGCTCTTGCAAGATCACGTGCCATAATTCTTAATAATAATAATAAACGTATTTATGATGCACTGAAAGGCTCAAAACATTATACATGAAGCGCTGCAGCAATACACAATTTAATCATTCATATCTTACTCTATTCCTCATTCTGCCCTGATCACACACACACACACACACACACACACACACACACACACACACACACACACACACACACACACACAAACACACACACACACACACACAGAGTCTCATACCCTTGCTGCCCTCTCCAATTTAATCATTCATATCTTACTCTATTCCTCATTCTCCCCCGATCACACACACACACACACACACACACACACACACACACACACACACACACACACCATCTCATACCCTTGCTGCCCTCTCCAACTTAATCATTCATATCTTACTCTATTCCTCATTCTGCCCTGATCACACACACACACACACACACACACACACACACACACACACACACACACACACACACGCACACACAGTCTCATACCCTTGCTGCCCTCTCTCTCTCTCCCCCAGTCTCATTCTATTATAATCTTTTATCATTGTTTTTATTATACTGACAAGACTACAAGGTTATTCTAGTTACATTTGCCTACCAAACCCTAATCTGCCCCCCAACCCCTAAGCTGCCCCCCAACCCTAGACCCTAAGCTACCCAGCCCCCCCCCCCCCCCAAACCCTAAGCCCCCTCCACACACACACACACACAGCTGCCCCTAAACCCTAAGCCCACCTAATCCCCAAAACCTAAGCCCCCCCCCCCTTCAAAAAACAACATTGAGCTTCCCCCCATCCCTAAGCCCCCCTAATCCCCCCACACACAGCTGCCCCTAAACCCTAAGCCCCCCATATCCCCCAACCCTAAGCCCCCCATATCCCCCAACCCTAAGCCCCCCCAACCCCCAAACACTAAGCCCCCCCCCCCCCAACCTAAGCCCCCCCCAACCCCCAAACCCTAAGCCCCCCCGACAAGGAGACGGTCAGTTCGCTAGCAATTTATCAGATCTTAAGGTCCTGTCAGCTGCACAGGGTGACCTCAGGTACACGTACCGCCACATGGTGAGCCATGACCTCCCACATGGCGATGGCCTTGCCCTGCTGAATGTGGTCCCAGCAGTCGTACACAAAGTAACCTGGCCAACCAAACCATACACATCTCTTTACCACACACCGCACAAAGCAGTCTGGCCAACCAAACCACACACAGCTGTTTACCACATACCACATATGCAGCTGTTTACCACATACCACACAAAGTAGTCTGGCCAACCAAACCATACACAGATGTTTACCACATACCGCACAAAGGAACCAGGGCACCAAAACCATACACATCTATTTACCACACACTACACACACCACATCACATGAATATTCCCTCTGTGCTGCAGGTTTTATGGGCGTTTTTGGTTGTTGTTTTTAGAACTAGTCAAACAAAACAGCCGGTATATCTGACCATTTGCAGAACTTTTTCTCAGTGTTTATGCTATCTTAACTGGTAAAATACCAGAAATTACTAGTTAATGCAAACCCTGCATATCTATTTATTGCATACCACACAAAGTAACGTGGCCAGCTAAAAACCATGCACATCTATTTACCACATATCACACAAAGACATCTGAACAACTATAAGTTTGCCAGAACAAAACCATACACATCAGTTGACGGTATTTCACAAAATAACCCGGCCAACGAAACCATATACATCTATTTACCATATATATACCACACAAAGTAGCCCAGGCAACACAAACCATACACATCTATTTACCACAAACCATACAAAGTTTTAAGTAGCCTGCCAGTGAAAATCATATACCACATACAAGAACCTGGCCAATAAAACCATACATTTACCATACACACACAAAGTAGCCCAGCCAACAGAATGAGGCACATTTATTTACCACATACCTGATGACAAATTAGCCTAACAAAGCAAAATCAAACACATCCATTTACACAAAGCAACCTGGCCAACCAAACCTTATACATCAATTTACCACATACCACAGAGTGACCTGGCCAACAGGTTCACATACGTCTAAATTAGTACACTATACCACACAAGACAGCCTGGTCATTGAAAACCAAATGCGTCAAAGCACCATCTCTGACATAACCACATGCGTACACCTCGAGCTGGTTTAATGAACACGGTTATTAACTACGCTATCGGAAAGCACCGGGCGGTTGTGAGCACAATCTGAAATTACGACAGTCCAAATCACTGCCACAATACACACAATGCAGTCAGTTACAACTGTGATAGCCTACGGCGGTCTGTATTTGACTGTGACTGGAAGAGATAAAAACTGGATTTTCCTTCGCATACTGATGAAATTAATCTCTAACTGGCACAAGCTGAAAAGTACCTGTTGCATAAAACTGTAACGAGACCATTATCTGCATTGATAATAATAATAATAATGTAATAATATGATAATAATAATAAATATTTAAAGCATCATAATTTCCCCCCCCAAAAAAAGCTTCAAACGTTTTACAATTCCCACACCAGCAGACTGAAATTAAAATTTAAAAAGAAAAACTCTTATGAAGTACAATGAAACACGTGCAACTGCAGCTCCGACCACCAGCTGGAGCAAACTCTCCTCTGTCAACGCAAGAAACAGCAAACCATCGTTAAACTCATTGATTACCTCAAGGAGCTCACGGCATAGAAACCTGAAAGGCTGAAGTAATCCTAGGTCATTATATATAAATACACATCCAGTGGATTTACTGCCACAGGAAGTATGATCTACTTGGTCGGATTGTTTACCACACTGGTATAAGACAGCCATCATGACTCTTGAATAAACTGAAAGAGTGTGAGTGTGTACCCAGCGGCAAGCTAACACTAGCGCAGAGCAGTTTACACCAGGTGGAGGAGGTGGTGGGGGGGGGGAGTTATAAACTACAGCTGTGATTATGTCGTTAGCCGCTGTAACTGCTTCACTGGCCACAAAAGTCAGATGTTACACTGCCAGGGGCAGAGTTTATAACCATCATTTAGGATGGTGTAAACGTCACCAGCTGCTGATCTATTCACTGCACAACACACACATTAACCTGGGCCACAGAACCATACGCCGCCAGTCATCACACTTCCAAAGCAGGCCAGTGCATGCTTCTGTGAAGGGACAGGACAAACTGAAGCAGCTGTGAAGCGAAGGCACAGCGCAATCTTTGGTTACCAGTCAAGGAATGGCTTCCAGTGACCACACACACAAAACACAAACACGGCAGAGGGAGTAGACACTATCTCAATGAACAAGACCGAGACCACACACACAAAACACAAACACGGCAAAGGGAGTAGACACTATCTCAATGAACAAGACCGAGTCCACACACACAAAACATAAACACGGCAGAGGGAGTAGACACTATCTCAATGAACAAGACCGAGTCCACACACACAAAACATAAACACCACAGAGGGAGTAGACACTATCTCAGTGAACAAGACCGAGTCCACACACACAAAACACAAACACGGCAGAGGGAGTAGACACTATCTCAATGAACAAGACCGAGTCCACACACACAATCTCAAGTTGACAAACAGGACACAGTACAAGTAAACATAATCTCCAGTCAAGGAACAGGATAGATCGGAAGTAAACACAATCTCAAGTCAAAGAACAGGACAGGAAAAAAAAGTAAACACAATCTCGAGTCAACAAACACAACAGAGACAGAGTAGAACTAGAAGTAAACATAATCTCCGGTCAAGGAACAGGACAGAATAAAAGTAAACACAATCTCAAGTCAAAGAACTGGACAGATTAGAAGCAAACACAATCTCAAGTCAATGAACCAGATAGATTAGAAGTAAACACAATCTCAAGTCAAAGAACAGGATAGATTAGAAGTAAACACAATCTCAAGCCAATGAACAGGACAGATTAGAAGTAAACACAATCTCAAGTCAACAAACAGGACAGATTAGAAAACAGAAGTAAACACAATCTCAAGTCAACAAACAGGACAAGTCAAGGAACAGGACACAGTAGAAGTAAACACAATTTTAAGTCAATGAACAGAACAAGGCAGAAAGAAGTAAACATAATCTCAAGTCAATGAACAGGATGGAGCATAAGTAAACACAATAACAAGTCAATGAACCAGACAAGGTAGAAGTAAACACACACTCAAGTAAATGAACAGGCCAGAGTGTAAGTACACAATCTCAATGAACATGAGGGAGGGAGTAAACACACAGAGTAGAACTAGAAGCAAACACAATCTCAATGAACATGATGGAGGGAGTAAACACACAGAGTAGAACTAGACGCAAACACAATCTCAATGAACATGATGGAGGGAGTAAACACACAGAGTAGAACTAGAAGCAAACACAATCTCAATGAACATGACGGAGGGAGTAAACACACAGAGCAGAACTAGAAGCAAACAGTCTCAATGAACATGACGGAGGGAGTAAACACACAGAGTAGAACTAGAAGCTAACACAATCTCAATGAACATGACAGAGGGAGTAAACACACAGAGCAGAACCAGAAACAAACACAATCTCAATGAACATGATGGAGGGAGTAAACACACAGAGTAGAACCAGAAGCAAACACAATCTCAATGAACATGACGGAGGGAGCAAACACACAGAGTAGAACTAGAAGCAAACACAATCTCAATGAACATGACGGAGGGAGTAAACACACAGAGTAGAACTAGAAGCAAACGCAATCTCAAATAAATGAAGCAGACAAAGGACACCTCCACGTTTCACACAATCTTTTTGACGGCCAGAACAGAGGAAGTAAATATAAATTATAACCTCAGTGAAAAGGGCAGAGGACATTTAAACCCAATCAGCCAGCCAATCAATGGGCCACAAAGGTGTTTACTGCCCTGACCTGTGATAAAAGAGATGATGGAATAAGCAGCAACTTGTTCCAGGTCCAGGAAGTCCATCCACGTCCGTACTTCATGTGAATGGAACAGATACCTGTAACAGGGCAGAACACAAACTGATCAATGATTTTTGTTCACAGAGAGACAGAGAGAGAGAGAGAGAGAGAGAGAGAGAGGGGGGGGAGGGAGGGAGGGAGAGGGAGGGAGAGAGAGGGAGGGGGAGGGAGGGAGAGAGAGATGGAGGGAGTGAGAGAGAGAAAGAGAGAGGAGAAGGGAGGGAGGAAGAGAGTGTGTGTGTGTGTGTGTGTGTGTGTGTGTGTGTGTGTGTGTGTGTGTGTGTGTGTGTGTGTGTGCATGTGTAAGCAGTGTGTGTGTGTGTGTGTCATTGTGTGTGTGTGCATGAATGTATGTGTGTGCATGTGTGTGTGCATGCGTGCATATGCGCACACATTGGGGGGAAAGGAAGCTGGGTGTTTGCAAGTACAGCTCTAGTAACAGTGTAGTTGGCTGCGTACCTGACCAGTTACAATGATATCTGACCGGTTTCCGTGAACCACTTTTGCCAACTTATAGATCTACGTCACACAGGTTTAAAAAATGTCTAGCATGATCACCAAAGGCGGTACCCACCAAACATTACCCATCAACTGTACCCACCAAACTTTACCCTACCATCAACTGTACCCACCAATAAGACCCACCAAACCTTACCCTACCGTCAGCAGTACCCACCAATAAGACCCACACCCTACCATCAACTGTACCCACCAATAAGACCCACACCCTACCATCAACTGTACCCACCAAACCTTATCCTACCATCAACTGTACCCACCAATAGGACCCACACCCTACCATCAAGTGTACCCACCAATAAGGCCCACCAAACTTTACCCTACCATCAGCTGTACCCACCAATATGTCCCACACCCTACCATCAACTGCACCCACCAATAAGGCCCACCAAACATTACCCTACCATCAACTGTGCTCAACATACCAATAAGACCCACCAAACCTTACCCTACCATCAACTGTACCCACCAATAAGACCCACCAAACCTTACCCTACCATCAACTGTACCCACCAATAAGACCCACCAAACCTTACCCTACCATCAACTGTACCCACCAATAAGACCCACCAAACCTTACCCTACCATCAACTGTACCCACCAATAAGACCCACCAAACCTTACCCTACCATCAATTGTACCCACCAAACATTACCCTACCATCAACTATACCCACCAAACGTTACCCTACCACCAACTGTACCCACCAAACATTACCCTACCATCAACTGTACCCACCAATGAGACCTACCAAACATTACCCTACCATTAACTGTACCCACCAATAAGACCCACCAAACCTTACCCTACCATCAATTGTACCCACCAAATGTTACCCTACCATCAACTGTACCCACCAAACGTTACCCTACCACCAACTGTACCCACCAAACGTTACCCTACCATCAACTGTACCCACCAAATGTTACCCTACCATCAAGTTCAACTGTACCCACCAAACGTTACCCTACCACCAACTGTACCCACCAAACGTTACCCTACCACCAACTGTACTCACCAATAGAGTTCCCTCCCTTCTCCCACCATCACCACCACCGCCAGCAGCTGTACTCACCAATAGAGTTCCCTCCCTTCTCCCACCACCACCACCAGCTGTACTCACCAATAGAGTTCCCTCCCTTCTCCCACCATCACCACCACCACCAGCTGTACTCACCAATAGAGTTCCCTCCCTTCTCCCACCATCACCACCACCACCACCACCACCACCAGCAGCTGTACTCACCAGTAAAGGCATAAGGCTGTTGCCATGTCAGCGTGGAGCCAGGACACCGCCAGGTTGCGACATCGCCACTTCGACAGCAAGCTGAAGGAGCTGTACCGTTGCGACAGGTGCCGCAGCACCTCGTTGATGATGACGAACAGGACGATGCTGAGGACGATCGTCAGCACAACGATCCGATTGTCCAGCCGCAATTCCTCAGGCGGTCGTAGGTGAGGCTCCCCTTTGGTCGCCATTTTTCTCGGCCTCAGCGACGGCTGTAGATCTGTGCTGCTGGCTCTGGCTCGCTGGTGGCAGTGCCTCACTGGAGGGCTACTTCAGGAGGTGCTGGTTGTTCTGTCCCTGCAACACATCATGGACAGGATGTGAGGAGTTGCTGGGCATTCAGCTTTTTGGGGGGGGTGTGTGTGTGTTTTTTGGGTGGGTGCTTTTTTTTTTTTTTTTTTTTGCTTTTTATTTTTTTTAAAGACTTTGTGGTTAAGTTGTTGATGGAAGCTCTCGGTGTCTCTCTCTCCATCTCTCTCACACACACACACATACATACACACACACATTCACACATACCCTATCTCTCTCTCTCTCTCACACACACACACACACCCTCTCTCTCACACACACACACACATGCACACACGCACATGTATCATATATATACACACAGTATACACATACATGTGCACAGGCTGCACATACATCAACACACACAGCATACAGCGATAGTGACATACATGAATGCACACATGCACAGACACACACACACATACATCAACACACACAGCATACAGCGATAGTGACATACATGAATGCAATCATGCACACACACACACACACATACATCAACACACACAGCATACAGCGATAGTGACATACATGAATGCACACATGCACACACACACACACGCACGCACGCACGCACACACACACACACACACACACACACACACACACACACACACACACACACACACACACACACACATTTCCTGTTCCATGACACTGAACAAAGGACTGGCTTGAAGAACAATGGGCTAAATGAGTCTCCTGTTTTTATGAACGATACATCCGGAAACAACGACAGTCCAGCGAGAAAGCATGAAGCAACTCGGTGCAAGACCACTAAAGTCCTTATACAAGGCAAAACTGGCAATGCTCACGCATCAACAAATGGCTCGTAACAAAGTTGTGAATAATGCAATGCATTCACTGATTGAGTTAAAAATGAATGAAAGAACAGCTCCACAATGTTCAGTTGCTCACACTGAGGGTGACCATGCAGAACATGTTACCATCGTGCAGTTTCTCAAGCGGAACTTTCCTGTTTGTTCAGTTAGTTGGGCCTGCTGGGATCAATTTGTTTTTTGGGTTTTTGGGGTTTTTTTCTTTTCTTTGTTGTTGTTTTCACCGCAGGTCAGCATTCCGACTGTTTCACTTTGTTGTTGTTGTTGTTGGTGTTGCTGCTGTTGTTTGTTGTTGTTGTTGTTACTGCTGTTGTTTGTTGTTGTTACTGCTGTTTGTTGTTGTTGTTGTTACTGCTGTTGTTTGTTGTTGTTGTTACTGCTGTTTGTTGTTGTTGTTATTACTGCTGTTTGTTGTTGTTGTTACTGCAGTTGTTTTTTGTTGTTGTTGTTGTTACTGCTGTTGTTTGTTGTTACTGCTGTTTGTTGTTGTTGTTACTGCTGCTGTTTGTTGTTGTTGTTACTGCTGTTGTTTGTTGTTGTTACTGCTGCTGTTTGTTGTTGTTGTTACTGCTGTTGTTTGTTGTTACTGCTGTTGTTTGTTGTTGTTACTGCTGCTGTTTGTTGTTGTTGTTGTTACTGCTGTTGTTTGTTGTTGTTACTGCTGCTGTTTGTTGTTGTTGTTGTTACTGCTGTTGTTTGTTGTTGTTGTTACTGCTGTTGTTTGTTGTTGTTACTGCTGTTTTTTGTTGTTACTGCTGTTGTTTGTTGTTGTTACTGCATTTGTTGTTGTTACTGCTGTTTGTTGTTGTTGTTGTTACTGCTGTTGTTTGTTGTTGCTGCTGCTGCTGTTGTTTGTTGTTGTTGTTACTGCTGTTTGTTGTTGTTGTTGTTACTGCTGTTGTTTGTTGTTGTTACTGCTGCTGTTGTTTGTTGTTGTTGCTGCTGCTGCTGTTGTTTGTTGTTGTTGTTACTGCTGTTGTTTGTTGTTGTTGTTACTGCTGTTTGTTGTTGTTACTGCTGCTGTTTGTTGTTGTTGTTGTTGCTCTGGCCAGGTTTGGTTGAATTATGTGTTCCAAAAAGCAGCTGAAAAACTTGAATGCAAACAGAAAAGAAAAAAGAGCATTAACACACAAACTAAAACAGCAAAGAGACGACCTCAGCTTTTGTGCGTTTGCCATAGTCACAGACTTCAGTCTTCACAATCACTGAAGCATGCACAAGAATTGTCCACAAAGACAGAAGACGTGCTTGTTCAAGTCTAAGACATTGTGTGCTATCTACCGCCTTTGTCCAATGACGTGTGAAACTAATGGCAACCACAGTCAACACCCACAGTTGGAATCAGTCAGGCGTGAACCGCCCTACAAAGTACAAAGCTGGGAAACGATGGTGACAGTACTACAATTATCACATCAGTCAATGACAATTTATATAATGGCTCAGGAAAACTTCCACCTGAACGAGATAATGCCTATGCGCTATGTCAGGTGGACACAAATGACGTGAAATGCTCTTAACCTCAAAGGCTAAAAATGACAAGTTAGTTAGTTAGCTGGCGCTTTGAGCCCAGTCAACCACATGGGGTTATTGTTAACATGTTCTGCATGGTCACCCTCAGTGTGAGCAACTGAACATTGTGGAGCTGTTCTTTCATTCATTTTTAACTCAATCAGTGAATGCATTGCATTATTCACAACTTTGTTACGAGCCATTTGTTGATGCGTGAGCATTGCCAGTTTTGCCTTGTATAAGGACTTTAGTGGTCTTGCACCGAGTTGCTTCATGCTTTCTCGCTGGACTGTCGTTGTTTTTCCGGATGTATCGTTCATAAAAACAGGAGACTCATTTAGCCCATTGTTCTTCAAGCCAGTCCTTTGTTCAGGGCTAACATTGTATAACAACAAACTTAGTTTTTTTCCTACAAAGCAGATTGTAAAAGTTCTATGTAAAAGGTTTGTACAACTCTTTAAGAGTTTTTGGAATGAAATATAGTTGAAAAGATCGGTAGACAGAAACTAGATATAAGAAACGAGTGAAAGGGGTGGAGCAGCTTGGTTTAAACACCCCCCGGCGTGAGAAGCCTAAAATGGGGGCCTAAAATGACAAGAATACAAACTTGCCCGGATTTTGACTACGGGCAGGTCTATTTTTTCAGCCGAGGGGTGTCAGATATTTAACCAATGCTATTTTCTTGATTGGTCTGGACTTTTTAAAGCTTCTTCTTTTTCCCCCCATTGAAATTTATATCAGTGATTTTTTGGTTTCTTCGTCCAGATTTAATATTTATGGCACTTTCAGTTTCAGGTAATGAGTTGCTTTGCAGACTTAATTAAGTGTCTCTTCAGTCTTCTTTTTTTTTAAACTGAAATTTTTGATCCCCCGTTGTTGTTTTTTCTTCTCATGATGTATAATAATAATAAATTAATAAAACAAGATTAAAAAGTGTAAAAAAGGGGAGTAAAATATCAGTTTTATTTTTAATTTATTTCTAATGTTATTTATATTAACTTTAATAACTGGTTTCAAATAATGATCCAAAGATTTAGCAGTTTTTTAATGTTCCTTTTAGTTTTATTGTGTGGTTGCAGGTTCTAGAGCCTTTTGTGAGAGTGATGCAGCTGTGCCCAAACCCAGGCAGACCAGATGGATTTATATAGAACTTAGAAGACCACAGTGTCATCATGAATTTTGTTAATTGTTTTTTATGGCAATTGGTGAATCATTAAAATAAAAAACTGGAGAAAAAAAAAAATGTCATCATTGTGTGAATGTGTGAATGACTGCTTTTTGGTGAGGGTGAATTGAACAAAAAGCTGATATTGGTATATATTTTTGCAAATAAATTAGCCTAACGAGCTTGTTTGTTATATTATGGTAATGATATGAACACAAATTGACACTGATTGATCCTGTTTACCTGTGGTAATTGCAACACAAAAACCAACATTCAAACTAAAAATCTGAAAGTTCTAGTTAAAAAACAACAACTAAATTAGCATGTTTTATTAATATGCTAATTTATGCAAATGGGACTGAATTACTTCACAGGGTTGACACCATTTCAGTCAATTTACTATAATGGCAAAGCTCCAGGAGCTGAATTTCAGTATTCTAATAGATGTGACAGGTAATTTCATATAAACAATTTATGAAAAATTTATAGATGCTTGTTATGCTAATTATTATTTTTTAGTAATTTATGCAGATTAGATTGCACATCAGTGATCTGCTAATGCTACAGGTACAAATTTCAACAAGGTTATCACAAATACGAAACCCCATGTGCAGATTTTGAAGATTGTTTCAGGGATAATTGTGGTATGTAAACAAAAAGGAACAGTAACGAGTTTGTTATGCAATTTATGCAAATGAAGGATAAAATTGGGTTAGATTCTATGCTGAGAAGTGGTGTACACTACTGGTATATCTAAATTTCCTTGTTTAAAATCTGTAATTCCTGTGAACATGCACAAATCAGTTAATTATTATACTTAATTAGTTATTACATAACAGTATGCTAATTATCTCTTGAAATTGGATTGTGAGGCACTTTTTTTCACCGTTTTTGGATTCGTCATGTCCCAAAATATAAATTCACCAACTTTAATATCAATGACTTGAGTCATTCAGATTTTATGTACATAAACCCTTATTATTGCTGCTTTCCACAGGTCCACCCTTTTGCCTTCATATCCTTCATTGTCATAGTAAAGGACTGTCCCAAAATTGAGCCGATTTTCGGAACTTAAAATTTGAATATCTCCCGAACTATTGATCCGATTTGAGTGAAATAAACTGTGATGGATTCAGCTTCAAGAGCCCTTTAATTTGATACACTTCATTCAGTCAGCGGCATAGAGCAATTTTTGGCTGTTGCATAGCTAGTTATAACAGTTAACAACAACAAAAATCAACAATTGGTCAGATTTACTGGTTGTCATTTTGTTTTACCCATTCTCAAAACAAAAAATCACACATAGAGACTAAGAGAGTGAGAGTGTGTGCAGTGTGTTGTGTTTGTGTGTGTGTGCATGCACATGCATAGTGTTTTAGTACTTGGAACAAATACAACAAGCTGATTTTTTCTTTTTCTTTAAATCTGACCCACTTTCAGCTTTGCTTATAAATATATTTTGTACAATTACATAGATATGCATGCACAACTGATAACCGGCAAACTGCTTTTCACGATCAGCCTACACTTACAGGATTACGCAACTCAGCCGACATTTACAGGATTACGCAACTAGGGTTTCCAATCAGTGACTCGCCAGAAACTTCAGTGTCTACTATGTCGGAGATTATTCAACTATTTCAAGCACATGAAATTTTCTTCTCATTTCGCATAATGTTAATGGGGAACTGAAGCGAAAAAAGCATCCGACACGGCCGGCTCTCTTGTGATTCGAACCATAATATAGTCTAACCTTCCAATCTGTGCACTCACTCACTGCCTCATCCTAATTTGCCCGACTGCCGATATTTCGCTTGCTTCCAAATCTCACCGCCGGATAATTGAATAACACCATTTGGGAACCGTACAATACGAGAAGAGGCGACAGTGCGAATCGAGCGTTTAGCCCTTGACGAAGCCTCGGGCCTCTGAATTCCACTCCGAGCGAGATGAGCGCGATTCTGTCCGTCCGGGGCTGAGGCAGTGCTTGTGCCTCGGACCACCATTCTATTCATGGCGTGGTCACACATCCCCAAAAGCAAGATGGCGTTGGGCAGTCGAAATGCAAACGGGAAGCTAAACCATCGTACCGCTTCTTCTCACCTCCCTGAGGTTTAAGAAAACTAACTGTCTGGGTGGCAAAGTCCACAAGGTACGGGCTCTCAAAAGCAGACTAGATTTACCTTGACGATGTCGTCGTTTTTCACAAAAACACGACCCTAAACCAGACGCCACCCCCTCCTCCCCCGCTTCGAGTTACCTCAAGGCTGTGGAAACTGGAATGTGCCTGCGCTGAATGAAGCGAGCGAGCCAAGAATTTTGTCTGTAGTTCCGTATGGTTACACTTACAGGATTGCCAAACGCGTCAAAATATCAAGCAAGAGATCTTCGGCAAGACCACTTACCTGCAGCAGCCGGCACTGGTGAAACTGAACAACGCGAGATGGTTTCAGTTAGTGTCAGTTTGCATCGGACTCCCAGATTTTCGCTTGCACCGCTTTCAGTTTGAATCTGCTCAGTAGTGGTCAGAGGCCATTGAGATAGAACCCTTCTTCTTCTTTTTTCTTCTTTTTTACCGCGCGGGCTGTGCGTCAGAAAGGGACATCAGTAGTCCGCCGTGTCGTAAACACCACACACAAAGTACACGCGTGACGAAACGACCCGCGAATTTTCGGTGGCCGGCAACCACGCCTCTCTTCCTGTTACTCGAGTTAGCATGCGCTTCGACTGTCGGTGTGTGCGTGTGTGTGTGTGTGCGTGTGTGCAGCGCGCCAACAAAAATGTGAGTCATGTTGGCTTCTCGGCGTTGCAAAGTACAGGCGCTTGTAAAAACAAATAAAGTTGCAATTTGATTTTTTTTTGGGGGGGGGGGGGGTTCTCGTTTTTGTTTTGTTTGTTGGTGTTTGTTTTTGGTACACGATTATACTTCAGGCCTTGTGCGAAAGAGAATGAAAAAAAAAGCTAAATTCAAAGGCAGAAGCGGGGAGAGTGGTGAGGGGGCGGGGGGTGGGGGGGGGGGGGCTGTGATTTTACGATGCCGGCAGTCATTTCGACTGTTCCGCTCGTGACTGTACCATGGCCAGAGATAAGCAGCCTTCTCTTATCCGGTGAAAGGCCGGTCCGTATAATAGTGACGGGATCTTTAACTTCAGTGACTGCTAAATCACGGCACAGCTGAGCCGGAGTTGCCAAAGTCGAGGTGGCCGTCCCTAAAAGGCCTGATGGTCTCTGTGGACATAAAGCAACATTGAACTGTAGTATCTCAGAGCTCA
>OY757552.1:2677367-2692513 GCA_963584105.1 Alviniconcha strummeri
GGTTGTGCGGCGTTTAGAAGCTTCAGGACTCAAGCTCTCTCGTCTCCGCGTCCCAGATGTGGAGGAGCAAGACTTTGTGGTTTTGATCAACGGTGCTGCTTCCCGGACTGTGGACATTGTGGACAAGTGCATCCAGAAATTTGGCCGCGAAGAGGTTCTCTACTAGGCAGGTGATGCACCGCAAGTGGATGGATGGACCTGTTCGCTGGTTGACCCACGGGGCCACAGGTGCCCTTCGGAGGAAACGGGAGGCATGTCATTCTTGACGAAGAATCACTGGCTGCCGTTTCCTACTATCGCAGCGGAAGGAGCAAGGAAGCGACTCCCAACTAGTGCCATTTGTCGTCAGTGTTTTTGTCGGCTGGTCACCAGTGCAGCATTTGTGGGTTGTGAATTGGGCCGCTGATGGTCTGAAGGTTGAGGTGGCAGTGCTGTGGTAATAGGTCCTCAGTGCTGAGTCCTATTGGGGTGGCCGGGGTTGTGATTGCAAAACCTACACAGGGAGACGCTTTGAGTGCGGGAGATGTGGCGCAGTGTGCGTATGGACCTTCCAGAGCCCCGGTGAAGCCATCTTGCCAGTAGGTGTGTACTAAGATTTTTAAAAAGGTCCTTGAGGTTCTCAGCTAGCAGATAGGTGCCAAGCGCATACCTTTGTAAGTAAGGTTTGTGGACAGGTGTTTGGGTGTTGCAACCACACACAGGCGCAGTAAGGTGTGTGGACAGGTGTTTGGGTGTTGCAACCACACACAGGCGCAGTCAGGTTTGTGGACAGGTGTTTGGGTGTTGCAACCACACACAGGTGCAGTAAGGTTTGTGGACAGGTGTTTGGGTGTTGCAACCACACACCTGTCCTGATGTGGATCCAGAAGACATGAGATTTAGTCAGCTGTGCCAGGAGTGCCACAGCTGTTGTACATACACTTCAGACCCCCAGGGACGGGAGTACCACAGCTGTCGTACAGACATTACTCCGGACCTCCAGGGATGGGAGTACCACAGCTGTCGTACATACATTACTCCGGACCTCCAGGGACAGGAGTACCACAGCTGTCGTACAGACATTACTCCGGACCTCCAGGGACGGGAGTACCACAGCTGTCGTACAGACATTACTCCGGACCTCCAGGGACGGGAGTACCACAGCTGTCGTACATATATTTACTCCGGACCTCCAATGGGAGTACCACAGCTGTCGTACAGACATTACTCCGGACCTCCAGGATAGGAGTACCACAGCTCTGGACCTCCAGGGATGGGAGTGTCACAGCTGTTGTAAATACATTTACTCTGGACCTCCAGGGACAGGAGTACCACAGCTGTTGTACATGCATTTTCTTCGGACCTCCGGGGATGGGAGCATCACAGCTGTCATGGTGTTGGACTCAGGGTTACTTCACTATCGCACCTTCTGTAATGGGAGCGTCACAGCTGTTGTGCGCAGTTCACTTCGGATGTTCATTGAGGGGGGTGCCACAGCTGTTGTGCGCAGTTCACTTCGGATGTTCATTGAGGGGGGTGCCACAGCTGTTGTACACAGTTCACTTCGGATGTTCATTGAGGGGGGTGCTACAGCTGTTGTACACAGTTCACTTCGGATGTTCATTGAGGGGGGTGCCACAGCTGTTGTACACAGTTCACTTCGGATGTTCATTGAGGGGAGTGCCACAGCTGTCGTACACAGTTCACTTTGGACGTTCGTTGAGCTGTCGTGCAGCAGCAGGAAAATAAAAACAGTTCAGGGTGGTTGCGGCCAAAGCAAGCAAGTGTCACCAAGCGAGCAGACGTAGAGCAACGGGGAAAAAACTGCGTGTCGCTCCACTTCTGCGTGCGACCTTGACCTTGACCTTGACCTTCACCACCACTCCGTCCTTCGTCCAGAGCAGGGTGAAGGATTTTGCGATGCTGTCGCCTGTCCATTAGGGAAGTGGATGTTCAGGCTGAATGGGGTTTGTCTTAACCAATGGGGTTTGTCTTAACCAGTGTGAGTTGGTATCATCTCCACCACACCTCCAGAGAGACAGAGAGAGAGACAGGGAGAGAGAGAGACACACAGAGAGAGAGACACACAGAGAGAGAGAGATGCAGAGAGAGAGACAGAGAGAGAGAGAGATGCAGAAAGACAGAAAGAGATGCAGAGAGAGAGAGAGAGAGATATGGAAGCTCTGAAGCTGAAGAATGTGGGACCATTCAAATAATTTCCTCTTAAAGGAACTGGCCTTCTCTAAGTCTAAGCAAGCTTCATCCTGCAGAATACTTGATTTTACTCTCTCTCTGTGTCTTTTTTTCTTTTTCTCTCTCTCACTAAATCCAAACACACAAAAGTTTAAAAAGAGCACCAGACAACTTTTATAGGACAACACAAAAGCAAAGTTCAGTTGTTTTGTGTTGTCCCGTTAAAATCAACACAATTCAAACACACACAAAGGTTAAAAAGAGCACTGACTGTTTGTTGAACAACACAAAAACAAGTAAGCAAGTAAGTAACTTAGCATTTTACGCCCAATCAACCAGTACGGATATATATCAGGGCAATGCAAAGTTCAATTGTTTTGTGTTGTCCCTTTAAAATCAGTGTAATTCAAAAAGCACAAAAAAGTTAATAGGTACAACACAAACAAAGGTTCAGTTGTTTTTTGTTGTCCTATCTTAATTGGCATTCCTTTTTGTGTTTGGATCTTGTTTCAGAAACAAGACTGCATGCATTGGTAGCATGCAGTCAACTTTGTTTCAGTGTTTGTTTTTCGGTCTGCACTTAGTTTCATCGCTAACCATTACTGACACAAGTAGAATTACAAAAATAAAATAATGGAGGGTTTTAAAGTGCAATCCACAGTTTCAGGTTTTTATTTTGATCTCTTCTACCTTTTTCCAGAAAAAAACAACTTTCTTGAACAAGGCACATTTTGAGAAGGCTAGTTCCTTTAACAGGACTTGCAGTCATCACCAGTGCTGCCTATAATATATATATACACACATAGAGAGAGAGAGAGAGAGAGAGAGAGAGAGAGAGAGAGAGAGAGAGAGAGAGAGAGAGAGAGAGAGAGAGAGAGAGAGAGAGAGAGAGCAAGCCTTCTTCCAGCAAAACGTTTTATGAAGAGGTCCTGCATAAAGAAGTCCAACAAAGCTTTGTAAAGAGGTCCGACTTGACCCTCTGTAGTTTACATCTTGAAGCACAAAGTGAATGCAATGCAACAACAAGAACCAATGTACACAGCTGCACTTGTCTGACTCCTATGCACGCTCCTTGAGCTCACCTACTTCTGCTGAGTGTTTTACTCAGAAGTAGCAGTGGCCAGAAAATGCAAGCTTTTTAGAGTCTGTGGGTTCACTGTCAACTGTCTAAAGGCCCCTGTCTACATATACAGCCTCATCAATGTCCCTTGTAAGAGGAGCCTCACTCACAGGTTATGCCAACCGGAAACCTTGTTTCTTTCCTCACAACTTTGCCTCCTGTGAGCATGCGTAAATAAACTGTCAGAATTCGGTTGGACGTCCTATAACATCTGTCTGGTGGCCTTTCTGGGGAACTCTTTGCCATGGATGGCACATGATGTCATATGGCAAGGGAACCCTTTGTTGTGGATGTGACATGGTGTCATAAGGCAGGGGAACCCTTCGCCATGTGACATGATGTCATAAGGACAGGGGAACCCTTCACCATAGATGTCATAAGGACAGGGGAACCCTTCACCATGGATGTCATAAGATGTTATAAGGACAGGGGAACCCTTCACCGTGGATGTCGTAAGGCCAAGGGAACCCTTTGCCATGTGACATGTCATAATGGCTGGGGAACCCTTCATCATGAATGTCATAAGATGTCATATGGGCAAGGGAACCCTTTGCCATGTGACATGTCAAAAGGCCAGGGGAACCCTTTGCCATGTGGCATGATGTCATAAGGGCAGCAGAGCCCTTCACCATGGATGTCATATGGTGTCATAAGATGTTATAAGAGCAAGGGAGCCCTTCACCATGGATGTCATATGATGTCACAGGTTGTCATAAGGCTGGGGAACCCTTCACCATATGACATGATGTCATAAGGGCACCCTTGGCCATGGGGAACCCTTGGTCATGGATGTCACAGGATGTCATGAGGACCAGGGAACCCTTCGCCATGTCACATGATGTCATTAAGGCAGGGGAAGGGTTAAGGCAACAGAGTTGTACATATCCCAGGAATGGTAAACATGGTACTTTTTTTAGCCACTGTCTTCACATTTGAAGTGTTCACCACTAGCATTTTCTAGCATTTCTAGCATTTGTCTTTGGATCATGTGCATAAAACTGTGGACAGCATTGGTTGTTGCCAATCCCGCTAAAGGTCTGTGATATGACGGGTCACAGCATTGCTTTTGTGAAATCTAATGATAATTGTGTGTTTGTTGAGTGTTTTCTGTTGTTGTTTTCCAATGCTTTTTCAGTGGCCTTTTGCGTACTTATTCAAGTTTTTGTATGATAACAGAAAATGTCAAAGTCGGTGTGGTGCGGTAGATAGTATCAGCAGTTTGAAGCAACGTTTTCTTTCCTTTTCTTAAAGTGTAAAGTGCATAAGAGATGATGGAGCCAGAGTTTGAAAATGTTGTCCTTTCAACTTCAAGACTGTTTATGTTTGTTTATGGTAAGCTAAAGACTGTTTGTGTTTGTTTATTGTGACCTGAAGACTGTTCATGTTTGTTTATGGTGACCTAAAGACTGTTTATGTTTGTTTATTGTGACCTGAAGACTGTTCATGTTTGTTTATGGTAACCTAAAGACTGTTTATGTTTGTTTATGGTGACCTGAAGACTGTTTATGTTGATTTTGTGTTGTGACGGTCCTTTTTGGACTGCATGTATTGGGTGCGTATTGTTTTTTTTCATGGTTTTACGTTCTCCGTGGCATATGGTGTGCAGCTTTTTGTTTGACTTTATCAGCCATCGACATACCATCTCAAAAAGTGTTCAGAGTACTTGTACTTGTCCAGTGTTCGGAGCCTCCGTCTGAAACGAAAAACACAGCGGCATGAACAGCTTCTTTGGAATGGATGCATTCCATTGTCTGAGCCCTGATCAAAGTAGTTGTCCAGGGTTTGGAGCCTTCGTCTGAAACGAAAAACACAGCGGCATTAGCAGCTTCTTTGGAATGGATGCATTCCATTGTCTGAGCCCTGATCGGAGGCTGTGTTGGCATTGCCACTACCAGCATCTTATCATCTGGAGCCGGAACAATGGGGCTATGGCACAGCGTTGGCTGTGTTCAGAGTTGTGTGCCAGGATTACTTCCAGCCTCACATATACTAAGTAAACGTGGCGCTTAATGTCCACAGAAACCATGAGGCTTATTAGGGACGGGGAGAATGGGGGCAAGGGGGTATGGAGGTGGGGGGGGGGGGGAGATTATATACCTATCGCTACACTGTCACCACCAGAATGACTTCTGCATTAAGGTGGTCAGCGATGAGAGCCATTTTAATGTTTCAGTAGGAAGTGATGGACAAAGTCACGGGACAGTGTCCACAAACCACCTTTCTGAAGAGAAAGGAGAGCCGAAGTGGTATCGAACCAAGGTCCTTCCATTTACCAGCCTAACACCTTACCGCTAGGCCAAACCGACTCACTGCAGCTATACTATACAGTAATAATCTTCATGAATGACAGGCGCCAATCTTGAAATCCCTGAAACTGGAGCGCAGCTGGTGCAGTGGCAGGGAACATAGCACTTGTCTGTACTGCAGTATGAACAGGCGTGGGGAAAGGGTTGCACACACTACAGTCTCACCCAGTGTTGGTGAACCTTAGGCAGAACGCTAACAAGCAGCTGAACTGTGTTGTTGAGGGTGGGTTCATGTGACTGTCTGCCTTTGGGTAGATTTCACATAACTGTATACTGGAGTGTAGGTTTCACATAACTGTCTGCCTGAGGGTAGATATCACACAACTGCATTCCTGAGGGTAGATTCACATAACTGTCTACCTCAGGGTAGATATCACATAGCTGTCTTCCTGAGGGTAGATTTCACATAACTGTCTACCAGAGTAGGTTTCACATAACTCTCTACCTGAGGGTAGATATCACATAACTGTCTACCTGAGGGTAGATATCACATAACTGTATACTGGAGGGTAGGTTTCTCATAACTGTCTACCTGAGGGTAGACTTCACATAACTGTCTTCCTGAGGGTAGATATCACATAACTGTCTTCCTGAGGATAGACGTCACATAACTGTCTACCTGAGGGTAGATGTCAAAAAACTGTCTTCCTGAGGGTAGATGTCAAATAACTGTCTTCCTGAGGGTAGATATCACATAACATTCTTCCTGATGGTAGATATCACATAACTCTACCTGAGGGTAGACATCAGATAATGGTCTACCTAAGGGTAGATATCACATAAGTGTCTACCTGAGGGTAGGTATCACATAACTGTCTACCCGAGGGTAGATATCACATAACTGTCTTCCTGGGGGTAGATTCACGGAACTATGGCTACTTGAGGGTTGATTTCACTAAGCTGTCTGTACGTGCAGATTTTTCGTAACTCACTAAGGGTGGATTTCACACATGAGCAACTGATAATTTGATAGTTCTGCATATATCTTCATTAATGGCAACTATATCTGCTTGAGGGTCAATTTCATAAAACTCTTTTCCACATAAGTTATGTCTATTTGAGAGTGGTTTTCATGTAACTTCTACTTGAGGGTGAATTTTCCATAACTGATGTACTTAAGGGTGAATTTTCCATAACTGATGTACTTAAGGGTGAATTTTCCATAACTCTTGTGTACTTGAGGGTGAATTTCCCATACTTTCGTAATGCTCTCTACTCTACACAACTCTGACTACTTGCAGGTGAATTTCACATAACTCATGTCTACTTGAGGGTGAGTTTCCAGTACTTATATAACTGTCTACTTGAGGGCAAACTTCCTATAGCTCATGTCAACTTGAGGGTGAATTTCCCATACAGATATAACTGTCTACTTGAGGGCAAATTTTCCATACTTACACAACTGTCTACGTGAGGGCAAATTTCCCATACTTATATATATAACAGTTTACTTGAGGGTGAATTTTCTGTACAACTCTGTCTACTTCAGGGTGAATTTCCTGTACCCCATTTATACTTGAGGGTGAATTTCCCATACTTCTATAACTCAGCCTACTTGAGGGTGAATTTCCCGTAACTCGTGTCTACTTGAGTGTGAATCTCCCATAATTATAGAACTGTCTGCTTGAGGGTGAATTTCCCATACCATGTCAACTTCAGGGTTAATTTCCCATACTTGTATAACTGTCTACTTGAAGGTATATTTCGTATACTTGAGGGTGAGTTTCCCAAATGTAACTATTTCTACTTGAGGGTGAATTCCCTATAGATGTGACTATTTACACCAGGATGGATCTCACATAGAAACAAACTACTCCAGAGTGCATCTCATAACATTGTCTTCACTCCAGTGTGGACTTGACTCATGGCTCTCCCTTCATTTCAAACAGCTGTCCTTTATCTTTGTTTCAAACAGCTGTGTGTACACCTGGGTGGGTCTGACAGCTTTGTTTCCATACATCTGTTTTGGGAGGTCTGACGTCCAGGGTGGGTCTGACAGCTTTGGTTCCAAACAGCTGTGTTGGGAGGTCTGACACCCAGGGTAGGTCTGGCAGCTTTGTTTCCAAACAGCTGTTTTGGGAGGTCTGACGTCCAGGGTGGGTCTGACAGCTTTGTTTCCAAACAGCTGTGTTGGGAGGTCTGACACCCAGGGTAGGTCTGGCAGCTTTGTTTCCAAACAGCTGTTTTGGGAGGTCTGACATCCAGGGTGGGTCTGACAGCTTTGTTTCCAGCTGTTTTGGGAGGTCTGACACCCAGGGTAGGTCTGACAGCTTTGTTTCCAAACAACTGTTTTGGGAGGTCTGACACCCAGGGTGGGTCTGGCAGCTTTGTTTTAAATGGCTGACCTCTCTATTTCAACCAGCTGACATCTCTGTGTCAAACAGCCGACGTCTCCATTCCAAACAGCTGACATCTCATTTTTACACATCTGTGTGTATGCTCGGCTTGGTCTGACATATACATGCTGTACTCAACAGCTGCGTACACCCCTGGCAGGGTTAGATACATCTGTGTTTCTCATGGCCACACAGAAGGCTGCATCGTATATGCGTTGCATCATGTTCGCCTCAGGGTTGGTTGGAATTTGTTTTATGTGCCTGTGATAACTGCAGGGTGGTTTTCTACTTTTGTTTCACTCTCATTGTTTTGGGCATAATTTTTGGCATTTGGTTGTCTGGCTCTGCAGTGAGGGATAATAATAATGGGTACATGTAGCGCCTAACCGGCACAGGCCCTAAGCACTTACATATTCTTTAAATGTATATGTTTTAAAGATTTGATGCATGCAACACACACACACACACACACACACACACACACACACACACACACACACACTACAAACACACACACACTGTCACATATCTCAGGGCAATGGGACTGAAGAAAAGTTTTTTTGAAAAGAGAAGAGTTTTCAGGGAAGATTTAAAAGAGCCGACAGAGGTAGAATGACGGATAGAAACAGGGAGTTGGTTCCAGATAACTGGAGCCTGGTAAGAGAAAGGGCGCTGATCACAGGACTTTGTTCAGAAGGATGGTATTCTCAGCACTCGGGTGTCTGCAGAAGAGTGGAGCTTCCGGGAAGGAGTGTAACAGGGTTAGTGGGATAGTAAACTGGGCCTATATTTATGAGGAGCAAATACAGTCCAAGGCTGACAGCCCCTGATAGCAGTTTGCTGAAGAGTCCAGAAGTCCATCTCTCCTTCCAAATGAACAAGTCATCAAAAAGTCTCCAGAGTTGCTATTTCTTTGTGTTTATTTTTAGATCGGGGAAGTTGTTTGTTTTACCAACAAGGTAACATGCATGCTGTTGAAAAGTCAAAACTGACTGGACACCCATGACAACAGCTTTGTCAGTTTCAAGTTCAAAGTTTAAATGACAGTGACCCAATTGCCCCTTTCTGTTAAAGATTTTCCTGTCTCCTCTTCACCATTCAAAGTTCAAGGTTCAGACAACAGTGGCCCAATCACCCCTTTCTATTCGAGATTTTCCTGTCTCCTCTTCACCAAAGTTCAGACAACAGTGACCCAAATCACCCCTTTCTATTCAAGATGTTCCTGTCTCCTCTTCACCATTCAAAGTTCAGACAACAGTGACCCAAATCACCCCTTTCTATTCAAGATTTTCCTGTCTCCTCTTCACCATTCAAAGTTCAGACAACAGTGACCCAATCACCCCTTTCCATTCAAGATTTTCCTGTCTCCTCTTTGTCATTTGTGTTGATTATAGTGTGTCTTGATCTAGGTATTCACATTTTGTTTAATAACGTGTGGTCTTCAGTGGTACGTAGGATGGCGTCAGTCTGTACAAATATATTCATTTTCTCTTGAATAGTAGCCTGTGTCAGTAACAGCAGCATCAAGCAGCCGTTGTGCACAGAAAAAATGTGTCTATAACTTTAAATGTGTTAGGACAGCTGGATAGTCATATTTGCTCTCCACACAAGCCATTTTTTACGGTGTCATCGTTTAGCTGATGAAGGTGATTAAGGCGGTTATTTGCACTTCATGTATGTGGGTCCAGGTATAAGTATGCATATGTGCACACTCCGCAGACAGACAGGCAGATGAAGGCGATTAAGGGGGTTATTTTTGACTCGTACATGTAGGTCAAGGTATAATAAGTATGCATATGTGTACACGGCACAGTTAGTTTAACATCGCTGTGCTCTCTCCGTCTCAGTTGTCATGTCGCCTAGGTGAGGGTTGTTTGAACATGCACAGTACATGGTGAGTTTCAGTTATTTCTGCGCGTCATTTTGCACGTTTTCCTGTCCGGTAACAAGTCATTATTTCAGCATCGGCTTGCAGTTGGTGCACATCCTCCTCCAGCAATTACTGATTTATTTCGGCCACAGCTGGCGTTGATTGACATTTATTTCACATCCCTTCCAGTAATTACTGATTCATTTCAGTGTCAGCTTGCATTGACATTTTTGCTCACATTATACATGCAGATTAACACAAGCTTACGCCATAAAACTGAAGAAAGAACTTGACTGTTCATGTCAGGCATTAAAGACGAGAATTCTCATGGTCCAGTTTTAGTCTAGATCGCCAGGGGGTGGAGAACTTAAAACTGTATAACGGATAATAAATCTATATTTATAACTGTATAATAGACAATAAATCTGTACTTTGTGGGCCATTGAGGTTACTTCAGTATATGTATAGGTTACCTCAATGGGTCAGTAGTGAGTATGTATACATCAGCTGTATAACAGGCAATAAATCTATACTTTGTGGGACGTTGAAATTACGTCAATGGGTCAATATGTATACATCAGCTGTATAACAGACAACAAATCTGTACTTTGTGGGCCATTGAGGTTACCTCAGTATATGTAGGTTACCTCGATGGGTCAGTATGTATACATCAGCCATATAACAGACAATAAATCTATACTTTGTGGGACACTGAGGTGACTTCAATGGGTTAGTACGTATATATGTCGGCTGTGTAACAGACTTTGTGGGACACTGAGGTGACTTCAGTGGGTTAGTATACATGTATATATGTCAGCTGTATAACAGACAGTAACTCTACACTTTGTGGGACACTGAGGTGACTTCAGCGGGTCAGTATGTATACTTCAGCTGGACAACAGACAATAACTATATACTTTGTGGGATATCAGGGTTACCTCACTGGGTCAGGAGTGTAACGCTGCGCTGAAGCGGCATTTCCTTGCGATCGTGTTTGTGCCCCAGCACCTGCGGGGTTTTGTGCAGTGTGGTGCAGTTCACTTGCTGACTGATGTCACGGAAGTCCCATAATACATGAAATGGATGTCCTCTCCTCGGTCTCTTTTTTGATATCCCACCGGTTAGCAAAATGCTGCAGTGATACGAATTGTTTTCTTCTGGTCAGCATCACTGACCATCTCATCAGAAAACCTCTGCTATCTTATATATATATATAGTTTTTCCTTTACATGTATTGAGGTTTACTGTCGTGAGGTGACCCTGTGTGGTTGACAGGACATTAAAATCCAATTGCTAACCAAGGTTTATATGTTGCGTGTGTATCTAGCTGTAACAGTAACTGCCTCCTGCACTTTTGGCAGAATGACCTGGGTCTTTGACATGCTACTGCCTTAAAGCCGGTATGGAACAGGTGCTGGAGTAAGACTAAGAGTCAGCATGGAAAGGTAACTCCGGAGAAGAAAATTCTCCCGCCGCTCCTGCCAGGGATCAAACCCGTGACCTTCTGATCATGAGTCGGGGGGGGGGGGGGGGGGGGCGGGGGGCTGCATTAGACTATCGCTGAACCATATCCCCACATCACTGGGCTTTTTCCCTGCAACGTTTATCAGCTGGCTGCGGCTTCTTGGAGATGGGTCAGCAAATCCCCAGACAGTTCTTGTGTATGAAGCTCACCTGGCAAACTGACTAGACTGCGAACATTCCTGACGTGAGCTCTAATCTGGTTTGTGTATATAATTCTGTATCATGTACATATGAATCTGTTCTAATCTCTCTTACGTCTGTGAATGTTGTGGTCACACCTGTGCTATGTATGTACACGTGAATCAGTTCTAGTTGTTTTGTGTCTGAGAATATTGTGGTCACACTGTGAAACAGCTCTGGTATGTGTGTACACATGAATCTGTTCTAATTGTTTTGCGTTTGTGAATATTGTGGTCACATTGTGAAACATCTGTGTCCACGTGAATCTAATCTTTTTTATGTCGGCAAACATTGTGGTGACATTGTGAAACAGCTCTGGTATGCATGTACACGTGAATCTGTGCTAATCGTTTTATGTCTGTAAACATTGTGGTTACACTGTGAAACATCTGTGGCATGTATGTACACGTGAATCCTTTCTAATTGTTTTATGTGTGTGAACATTGTGGTCACACTGTGAAACATCTGTGGCATGTATGTACACGTGAATCTGTTCTAATTGTTTTATGTCTGTAAACATTGTGGTCACACTGTGAAACATTTGTGGCATGTATGTACACATGAATCTGTTCTAATATGTCTGTAAACAATGTCATTGTTGTGACATTGTAAAACAACTCTGGCTCCTTCCTGCTAGTACCTGTCACTAATTTTCACCATCACGCTGTGTTTTTTCTTGAGACTGAGGATGTTCACACCATTATATATATGCAACACACATGAATATGTATCATTATTGTATATTCACATGTATTTCTCAGGATCAGATTTCTGTTAATACCTCTCTGCCACCTGTTTGGCATTGGGGGCCAACAAATTGGATTCGGTTCCGGGAAGAGACTGGTGCAATGAGTAGATTCTTTAGGATGGGAGTTGTTGTCTTTGTTGATTTGTTCTTTCTTTCTTTTTCTTCTATCTCTTGAATCTTTTTGAAAATCTTTTTTCTGATCTTACTTCGTTTTGAGGTCTTTTCGACTTATGTATCGTGCCTCAGAAATCAGTTAGGCTGTGCGGAAGCTATTTGAGAGTTAGCATCAAGATTTAGACGTGGGGAAGAGTTTTTACCATTTTTGCTTCTGTGGACTGTAGCAAATCTGAAACAGAACAAGGCACAGAGCGCTTATGCAGAACCAACACTCAAGGGATACAGGCGTGGAGAAGAGTTTTTGCCACTTCTGTGGACTGTAGCAAATCTGAAACAGAACGAGGCTGAATCAACACACAAGGGAGCTAATTAGCGTTCAAAATACGTAACACAAGTACAACAACAAAGACCTGAGTCGCCTACAGTAACTCTCACCTGGCATGCATGTAAATACAGGGTACATCAACTCCACCAGAGGTACGTCCTCAAAATGTGCCTCTGGGGTACCTCTGGTGGAGTTTACGTACCTTGTATTTACACGCACGCCAGGTGAAAGTTACCTCAGGTGACTCGGCGTTTGTTGTTGTACTTGTGTTACGGGTTTCGAGTGCTAATTAACTCCCTTGTGTGTTGTTCTGTGGACTGTAGCTGGCTGCACCACCTCTGCAATGAAGCTTGGAGACAGTGAGGGTGCGACAGCTAGGAATGAATAAGACACCATTCACTTTTTGGGGTTCTTTTTTTATATTAAAGTGTCTCTCTCCGGACAATGGAAAAAGAGTGTAGTTACTTATAAGTTACCAACAGCGTAGTTAAAACTGCCAATATAACAAAGTCTGCTACAGCGAAAGTCTTCCTATAACAGACATTTATAATTGTTGTTGCTGTTGTAACAAGTAAGATGGCAGTTACTTTCTTTTTTTTAAATTACAAGGAGCTAACTGTCTCCAGAAAAGAGAAAACAATTTATGGTACTTGCAAATTTATTAGCCACCAGCAACATACAGCAGAATCCCCCTGATGAGATGATGCTTAATGTCCTCAGATGTCATTTGACATATTAGGGACAAGTTGTGACCAATGCCGAAGCACGGTTCAATAAAAGCCACATACGTAAGGTGTATGCGTGTTTAGCTGTAACCTGCCACCTGCACTTTTTGGCAGAATGACCGGGATTTTTTACGTGCTACTGCGGTAACACGGGGGTGGAACGGATACCGAAATAAGAGTCAGCACAGAAAGTCGACCCTGGAGAAGAAAATTCTCCCGCCGTTCCAGCAGGGATTCGAACCCGCGACCTTTCAATCACGAGTCCGGCGCTCTAACCACTGAGCTATCCCCGCCCCCCCCAGAATCCCCCTGTACAACAAAAGTCATGTATAGTGAGTCTTCCTGTAACAGTCCGTTATAATACTTTTTTTTATCTGACAAATTATGTTTCAGAGGCCCGTCACGCTTCTTTGTATAAAAGGCACTAGTCCTGCTGAAACCTTCGTCCCAAAAGAACGCCCTTTTCCCAACAGATAGAAGAGTTCAGAATAAAAAGTATAATTGAGGATTTTGCTATTATGAAAAAAAAAAAAATGAAAAAAAAAAAAAAAATCACCTTTATATGGTCAGCTAGAGTTGTCTCCCTGTTGAAAGATGAACTTTGGGAATTCATTCAGTACAAACTGCCTGCATCATGTATGTCAGCAAATAATTATGTGGATTGTGTGTGTGTGTGTGTGTGTGTGTGTGTGTGTGTGTGTGTGTGTGTGAGAGAGAGAGAGAGAGAGAGTGTGCGACCTGCCTTACGTTACCATTTGCTCACCATTTCCACCCCAACCTAGTCCTTGTCATTACATTTTTACATGTTCCCGCTTGTTATCTCACTACCCCTCTCCCCCCCCCCCCCGACCCCACCCCTCTTCCCCCTTACCAATGCAACAATGCAATGTAGGTGATGATGTGTTTGGTGTGATATGCAGTCCCAATATTTTGGGCCCCCAGTCTGATTGCATGTCTGGCATTTTCTGCATTTAATTTTATGGGAGAAGAATGACATTCCATCAAAATCATATCCTCAAAGACATATATATATATTTACCAAGAGCCTGAACAAGGTAGTACATGTACAGATTTGAACAGGCAGATTTTTTTAAAAAGTAGTACATGTACAGATTTGAACAGGCAGATGTTTTTTTAAAGACTATAGATATTAATCTAGAAAAATTAAGCAGTTTAGTATTAAGATGTGTGTGCATTGACGATATTTTCAGTGATGTTTGTGATACAAAAGAGTGTTGTCATCAGAACAAAATTGTTGTCATCAGAAGAACAAAATTGTTGTCATCAGAACAAAGTGCTACTGTATACATGTGTTAATGGTGCATGCGGTTTGATCCTGCAAACCTGTGTAGTGTGTCATTTGTGTGTCATTTGTGATTGCTTTTCTGCACTTTAGAGCATCTGAGCAACCAAAACACATAAAGATTAAAAGGAATGTATGTTTGAATTCTAACCCCCCAATCTCTCCGCCGAACTAGAATCAAATTTCTTTCTTGTCATCGTTTGTCACAGTGTTGTTTGTCACTTGTTGCTTGACGTAGGTGTTTTTTCTTTGTTGCTTCACAAAGGTGTTTTTTCTTTGTTGCTTCACAAAGGTGTTTTTCTTTGTTGCTTCACAAAGTGTTTTTTTTGTGTGTGTGTGTGTGTGCTTGACAAAGCCATTTTCTTTGTTGCTTCACAAAGGTGTTTTCTTTGTTGTTTGACAAATGTGTTTTCTTTGTTG
>OY757552.1:2692713-2720213 GCA_963584105.1 Alviniconcha strummeri
CCTTTCAGCCCCATGTGGGCCATGAGCCTCTTCTCCCGACTGCGCAGCGCCGCCTCCTGGTTCTTTCGACTGCGCTTGATGCACTCCTGCATCTCCTTGACCTTGGCCCAGGGGTCCTGCTTCCGGCCCTCCGCGGCCTTGCCCCGGCCGCCGCTGTCGTCCTGCTGGTCCATGGGGATCTCGTTGTCCTCCACGGCCTTCTTGACCATCGGCTGGTCCGGGTCGGTCTGCAGCTCCTTCCTCCGGATGAACAGCGTGGTGCCCAGGTTGATGTGGGGGCTGCCGGTGTTCTGGCTCTTGAAGACTACCGTCATTTTGCCTGCAAACGACGGCGGTTTAGGCTGCGGGGTTACGCATGGTAATAGGGCCCAGGTTGACGTGCATCACTGCCAGGAGCTGGTGCAAGTATCATTTTTGTCATGACAAAAGTATGCTTGCCACAACAAAACGTTTGTCGCGACCAAAGGTTTGTCACGACCAAACGTTTGTCGCGACCAAATTATGTTTGTCGTGACAAAATATATATATTGTTGCAACAAATATACGTCGCCACGACAAATATTTGTTGCCACAAACGTCGACATGCATACTTTAATGGCGACAAAAGATTTTTTTTGTCACCACAAACACATATTTGTCATGACAAAAGTAAGCTTGTCGTGACAATATTATGTTTGTCGCGACAATAATTTGTCAAAGTTTTGTCATGACAAGCATACTTTTGTCATGACAAGCATACTTTTGTCACAACAAAAATGATACTTGTGGCATCTCATGCCACTGATAGAGACAGGGGCGGCCTGTGTTTTGGCTCTTAAAGACCACTGTCATTTTGCCTGCAAACAGCGGCGGTTTAGGCTGTAGGGGTAAGCAAGGTAGTGGTGCCCAGGTTGACGTGCCTCATTGGCAGGAGTTGCCACAGGTATCATTTTTGTCATGACAAAAGTTCTGTCACGACAAACATGTTTGTCATGACAAACATGTGTTTGTTGCAACAAGAGACCTGTGTTTTTTCGCGACAAAAGTACGCTTGCCGCAGCAAAACTTTTGTCGTAACAAAATTATGTTTGTCATGACAAAATATTTTTGTCATGACAAATATTTGTCGCGACAAAAGTTTTGTTGACAAGCATACTTTCAGCGCGACAAATGACGTGTTTTGTCATGACAAACACATGTTTGTTTTGTCACTTTTTTTTCTGTCATGACAAAAGTATGTTTTGTTGTGACAAACGCATGTTTGTCAGGACAAATGCATGTTTGTCATGACAAAACTTTTGTCCCTCCAAGGATAGACATGGGGGCTGCCCCTGTTTCGGCTCTGGAAGACCACTGTCATTTTGCCAGCAAGATGGAGGTTTAGCCTATGGGGTTAAGCGTGCGTCTGTTTTGGGACTAGGCGCTGGTTCTACGTGGCTTGCTGATTTGCAGGACGGAAAAAGGGGGGGGAGCACCCCTCTTTATGGGCATGTCAGTTGCATTGTCACTGTATACTGCCGTCATTTCCTGCATTATGCACGCACACACACACACACACACACACACACACACACTCGCATGCAGGCACACATGCATGCACATTCACACACACTCTCGTGCACACGCATACACACACACACATGTCCACACACACACACACACACACATGTCCACACACACACACATGTCCACACACACACACACACATGTCCACACACACACACACACACACACACATGTCCACACACACACACACACGTCCACACACACACACACACACACACACACATGTCCACACATACACACACACACACGTCCACACACACACACACACACATGTCCACACACACACACACACAGATGCGAACACCTGAACTGAATACACCGCACAACACATCAACCAAAAACTTTAGCTTTTCTGTCATTATTGTGTGCTTTTTTCAATCTTTTTGTGTATTAAATACGCATGACTCAACAGCGACTTACTTTCGTGTTCAGGCACAGACGAGAAAACCACGAAGGCCCTGCATCCGGAGTCCCCAGAGCACCGATCCATGGCCGCCTCCAGCGTGTCAAAGGTCATGACACAGCCCCACAGAACCCGCGAGTCAGGGCACGGGTAGTCGTACTGTCCAGGGAAGTTGGAAGAGTCGAGTCGAAAGTACTTTTGAGGCTGAGGGTTTTCTTCTACCGTCTGAAAGAAAACACATGAGGATTTTTATTTTCCATCTGAAGGAAAACATGTGAGGATATTCATCTTCTCTCTGAAGGAAAACATGTGAGGATATTCATCTTCTCTCTGAAGGAAAACATGTGAGGATATTCATCTTCTCTCTGAAGGAAAAAATGTTGAGGATATTCATCTTCTCTCTGAGGGAAAACATGTGAGGATATTCATCTTCTCTCTGAAGGAAAACATGTGAGGATTTTCATCTACAGTCTGAAAGAAAACACATGATGATTGTTGTGTATAGCCTGAAAGAAAACACATGATGATTGTTGTGTATAGCCTGAAAGAAAACACATGATGATTGTTGTGTATAGCCTGAAAGAAAACACATGATGATTGTTGTGTATAGCCTGAAAGAAAACACATGATGATTGTTGTGTATAGCCTGAAAGAAAACACATGATGATTGTTGTGTATAGCCTGAAAGAAAACACATGATGATTGTTGTGTATAGCCTGAAAGAAAACACAGGATGAGTTTAATCTACTGTCTAAAGAAAAACGCATGATGACTTTCAGCTACAGTCTGAAAGAAAACACATGAGGATTTTCCTCTTCAGTCTGTGCAAAACTCATGAGTATTTTAATCTACATTCTGAAGGAAAACACATGAGGATTTTCCTCTTCAGTCTGTGCAAAACTCATGAGTATTTTCATCTACATTCTGAAGGAAAACACATGAGGATTTTCCTCTTCAGTCTGTGCAAAACTCATGAGTATTTTCATCTACATTCTGAAGGAAAACACATGAGGATTTTCCTCTTCAGTCTGTGCAAAACTCATGAGTATTTTCATCTACATTCTGAAGGAAAACACATGAGGATTTTCATCTTTAGTCTGAAGGAAAACACATGAGGATTTTCCTCTTCAGTCTGTGCAAAACTCATGAGTATTTTCATCTTTAGTCTGAAGGAAAACACATGAGGATTTTCATTTAGAGTTTGAAAGAAAACACATGAGGATTTTCATCTTTAGTCTGAAGGAAAACACATGAGGATTTTCATCTAGAGTCTGCAGGAAAACACAAGAAGAGTTTAATCTCCTGTCTAAACGAAAACAGCTGACGATTTTCATCTAGTCTAAAAAAAACTAAAAAACTTGAGGATTCTCATCTTCAGTCTGTGCAAAACACATGAGGATTTTCATCTACAATCTGAAGGAAAAAACATGAGGATTTTCATCTTCAGTCTAAAGGAAAATATGTGTTTTTCTTCAGATGAAAGCTAAAACTCTTTAGCTTTCATCTGAAGAAAAACACAGGATTTTTAGTTTTCATCTAAAGGAAAACATATGAGGATTTGTAGCTTTCATCTGAAGAAAAACACATGAGGGTTTTCATCTGCAGACTTAAGGAAAACAGAGCATTTATTTCAACAGTCTCAAGGAAAACACATGGGGATTTTCATCTTGAATCTGAAGGAAAACACATGAGGATTTTCAAGTCTGAAGGAAACACACAAGGAATTTCACTGACAGTCTCAAAGGCACCAGTAAATTGGTTTTTATTTCTAGTCTGAAGGAAACATGAAGATTTCCTTTCTATACTCTCAATGAAACACAAAAAGATTTTCATCTATAGTCTGACTGAAACACAAAAGGATTTTCATCTATGGTCTTACTGAAACACAGAAGGATTTTCATCTATGGTCTTACTGAAACACAGAAGGATTTTCATCTATGGTCTGACTGAAACACAAAAGGATTTTCATCTATGGTCTGACTGAAACACAGAAGGATTTTCATTTTTGGTCTGACTGAAACACAAAAGGATTTTCATCTATGGTCTGACTGAAACACAAAAGGATTTTCATCTGTAGTCTGACTGAAACACAAAAGGATTTTCATCTATGGTCTGACTGAAACACAAAAGGATTTTCATCTGTAGTCTGACTGAAACACAAAAGGATTTTCATCTATGGTCTGACTGAAACACAAAAGGATTTTCATCTGTAGTCTGACTGAAACACAGAAGGATTTTCATCTATGGTCTGACTGAAACACAAAAGGATTTTCATCTGTAGTCTAAGTGAAACACAAAAGGATTTTCATCTATGGTCTGACTGAAACACAGAAGGATTTTCATCTATAGTCTGACTGAAACACAAAAGGATTTTCATCTATGGTCTGACTGAAACACAAAAGGATTTTCATCTGTAGTCTGACTGAAACACAAAAGGATTTTCATCTATAGTCTGTAAGGAAACACAAAAGGATTTTCATGTTTAGCGTGAAAGGAACACATGACGCAAACTGATGCAGTGATGAACCTCTCCACCCACCTGTTTGCATACTTATCATTCACTTAAATTAATCCATTCCCTGCTGTGGGACATCACAAACTCACATGTTTTCCTTTCCAAGGCTGCACTGACTTCTTTGCACCGGTTTTGTTGCCCCTGACCACCTTGCCTTCGTCTTCATCCTCATCTTCTTCGTCCTCATCTTTGTCTTTGGCTGACAAACGATTGTCCCGATATTTCTGGACCTTGTCCTTCAGTCTCTGGTACCCTTCGGCATCTGCAAGCTGATTGTCTGCCACCGCTGTGCAGACAGAGAGAAAAAGGTTGAACGAGCAGCAAGCTACACACACACATGCATGCACACACCTGCATGCGCACATTCACACATGCATGTGCACACACACACACACACACACACACACACACATGCATGCGCACACATACTCACACACACACACACACACACTCAAAAAATATATATATATAGTATATATCCAAATACCAACCTCCCCCTACATCCCATACCCCACAACACATGCACTAGTAAGCACACTCTCTCTCTCTCTCTCTCTCTCTCTCCACACACACACACACACACACACACACACACACACACACACACACTCACATGCATGCACGCATGTGCACACACATGCACACACACACACATGCATGCATGCACGCACGCACACACACACGCACGCCCGCACGCACACACACCCACAACTTCACTGGAAGTGCACACTCACAGTACTTCTCCACCAAAGCCTCCAAGAAGTTGACAAGTTCGCCCGGAGAGACGTCCAGACGCTGGATTCGATTCAGCATCTCTTCCACCTTGCCACGCTCCTCCGGCGGCATTTGTCTCAGCAAGGGCTCCAGGACGTAAATGCCAATCACTCGCAAGTTGGTCTTCATATTCAGCCCCAGGCAAATGCCACCCTGACACGCCACACCTGCACACAAGCAGCAGCAAAACATTATTATTACTGATCACTTTTATTTTTTGATTGATTGATGATCATTTATACAGCGCTATTCTCCGCTCTCTTGAGCAGACTCACTGCGCTCGCGTGTGGTTCTACATGAGTGACTAGCTTTTTTTAGCGCATTATTATCTTTTTGAATATCCACTGATGTGGTGTACTTACAGCGCTGGCATGGCTGGTGCCACATGAAACTGCTGCCGTCTCGGCGCAAGATCTGTGTGCACCATACAGCCATGCACCATGTCACTTCATGCAAAGCCACAGACGTAAGGAGTATGCGTGTTTAGCTGTAACCTGCCACCTGCACTTTTGGCAGAATGACCGGGATCTTTAACATGCTACTGCGGTAACACAGGGGTGGAACAGATACTGAAATAAGAGTCAGCACAGAAAGTTGACCCTGGAGAAGAAAATTCTCCCGCCGCTCCTGCAGGGATTCAAACCCGCGACCTTTCAATCACGAGTCCGACGCTCTAACCACTGAGCTATCCCTGCTAACCCGATAGAGGGGATAATATAATAATGCTATTCTCAGCTCTCCAGCAGACTCACTGCGCTCATGTCACATGTGATTCTGAATGATGATGATGATAAGCATATAGTGTTGCTTTACGTCCACAAAAACCATAGGCTTATTAGGGACGGGAGCCTCGATTTTCACACAGCTCCTGAACTCTGGATTCTGAATCAGTGACTGTATCCTTTTACAGTGCGTCTTTTTACTAGCCACTGAAATGGTGTACAGACTTTGCTATTTGTTCTTGCATAGCTGGTGCCACATGAAACTGCTGCCGTCTTGGCGCAAGATCCGCGTACACCATACAACCATGCACCACACAGCCCGTCTACAGTGTCACTTCATTCAAAGCCACATAGGCAGGGTGCGTGCGTGTTTAGCTGTAACCTGCCACCTTCACTTCAGCAACACCAGTCAACACAGCACCACACGGCGGTCAGACGGAAAGTTTGTGAAGAAAAAGGTGGGGGGTTTAGAGCTCAGTGCAGAATCCTCTGTTTCACCAGTCAACACAGCAAGTAATTTGGTGTTTCATGCCCCGTCAACAGTCAACACAATACCACATGGAAACCGACGGAAAGCTTGTGAGGAAAGAGGCAGGAACTTAGAGCTCAGTGCGGAACCCTCTCTTCCACCAGTCTACACAGTACCACATGGTGGTCAGATGGAAAACTTATGAGGAAAGAGGAGGGGCTTAGAGCTCAGTGCGGAACCCTCTATTCCGTCACTCAACACAGTACCACATGGCGGTCAGATGGAAAACTTGTGAAGAAAGAGGTGGGGTTTTAGAACTCAGCGCAAAACCTTCTATTCCGTCACTCAACACAGTACCACATGGAAACCGACGGAAAGCTTGCAAGGAAAGAGTCAGTCCACATTTTGAGCTCAACGCTGAACCCTCTGTTCCACCTATCAACACAGTACCACAGTGCAAAACCTTCTATTCTGTCACTCAACACAGTACCACAGTGCAAAACCTTCTATTCTGTCACTCAACACAGTACCACAGTGCAAAACCTTCTATTCCGTCACTCAACACAGTACCACAGTGCAAAACCTTCTATTCCGTCACTCAACACAGTACCACAGTGCAAAACCTTCTATTCCGTCACTCAACACAGTACCACAGTGCAAAACCTTCTATTCCGTCACTCAACACAGTACCACAGTGCAAAACCTTCTATTCCGTCACTCAACACAGTACCACAGTGCAAAACCTTCTATTCCATCACTCAACACAGTACCACATGGAAACCGACGGAAAGTTTCCAAGGAAAGGGTCTGCAAGTCCATATTTACGGCTCAATGTGGAACCCTCTGTTCCACCTATCGACACATGTACCACATGGCGGTCAGATGGAAAACTTGTGCGGAGAGAGGCTCAGTGCAAAACCTTCTATTCCATCACTCAACACAGTACCAATTCTATCACTCAACACAGTACCACATGGAAACAGATGGAAAGCTTGGGAGAAACGAGGTGGGGCTTAGGGCTGAGCATGAAACCCTCTGTTCCACCAGTCAGCACAGTACCAAATGGCGGTCAGATGAAAAGTTTGCGAAGAAAGAGGTCGGGGGGTTTGAATTCACGCAGAAACCGCTATTCCAGCTGTCCACTCAGGTGGTCTCATTTCACAACTTGTGAGAGAAAAGCGTGCTCGTTGTGTACAACATACACTTTATTTCTCACAAGCTGTGAAATGAGACATTTTGTATCGATCTTCCAAGAAAAGAAGACCCCTATCAGAGCAGCCCTGGGGCTTCCCTCGCTTTGGAGGGAACTGACCTATTTGTCAACTTGTGGGAGGCAGAGCCTTGTCTCTGGGACCCAGCATGATATAGTAGTCAGTTGAATTACCCTGTGTAAGTAAGTAAGTTGGTGTTTTACGCCCAGTCAACCAGTGCGGTTACATCAGGGCGATAATTACCACATGAGGGATGATTGAAGTATACTGACTGGACTTTTGCCTACATTTTGGATCATGACGTTTGCTGCACTTTCGCCGCATGTTTGGGCCGAAGCTTGCATCTCATCATAAGCCAGTTAAGAAACAAAGCAACTATGTTCGGCAAACTAAACGTTCATCTGCGCTCAATTAAGAAACGAATCGTAGTTCGTCAAACTGTCTGAAGTAAGTTCGGCGAGCTAACAGGTCACCCCAGTTAAGAACAGGCTTTAGAGCTCAGCACACACAACCCTCTGCGGTTTTTCTTACCAACATCCATGCCTTGCAGGAAGCAGTCGGAGGATTCAGAGCAGGTTTTCTCCTCCAAGTCCGCCTCATCCAGGTCGGTCAACTTCAGAGACTTGTGGTTGACCAGGACAAAGTCCTGCTGCTGCACGTGCGGTAGTCCCACGCTGCCCAAGGGGGACAACTGCAGGTACTCTATCAGAGAGGCAGCATCAAGAGCCATCTGCAAGAGAAACACGAAAACAAAAACAGTTTATGACCAACACATGTACTCAGGCATCCAACTGGTCAAGTTCAAAGACTGTAATTCAAAATCAGGAAAATGTGGGTAGAAAAGAAAGGGAGACAGGAGAGGAGGTGTGGTCAGCAGTAAGAGTTAGTCAGCGCTTAAGCCGATTCTTAATTGAGTGAACATTTGTTTGCGAACCTAGTTGGAAGTATTCGGCAAACCTAGTTGGTTCTTAATTGGGCAAACTTTTGCTTCGCGAACCTAGTTTTGAGTATTTGTCGAACTGCGACGAAGCTATATTCGGGGTCCAAAAAGTTTCGCTCAACATGTTCTGGGAACATTCACCCAGTTCAATGAACATTGCCTCTGACTGGCTAAGAGCAAAGCTCTCCTGTGGATGAGGAAGAAAGAAAAATACAAATGGATGATGCTTCGGTGTCAATACTTCACTCGCTTCAGAGGGAATTGCCCGATTTGTTGACTTGTGGGAGGTGCAGCCTTGTCTCTAGGATCCAGAATGATATAGCAGTTAGTGAATTACCTTGTGAGAGATGATTAAAGTATACTGACTTGACTTGCCTCAACTTTAGCCTACATTTTGGATCATGCTGTCTGATGCGCTTCTGCTGGTGCAAGTTGGGGCCAAACCTTGCATCTCATCATAAGCATAGTTCATCAAACTGTCTGAACCAATGTTCGGCGAAGTCAAAATTCAATTAAGAAACAAATTGTAGTTCGTCGAACTGTCTGAAGTATGTTCGGCGAGCAAACATTCGCCCAGTTAAGAACTGGCTTTAGATTTTTACATCATGTCAACTGCACTGGGTCATCTGAGAACAAACCACCTATTCACATTTACTCCAGGTTGAAACACAAGTCACCAAAATACAAGGAAAACGCTGGCTCACTGTGAGTGCACACAACGCAGTGATGCAAACCCAAACAAGCCTAAACAGTTAATTATTCTCAAATATAATCTCAGTAATCATTAATATTACATTAAGTAATAGTTCCAGTTATTTACAACTGAAAAAGGTACTTCCTGAAATGTATTCAATGCAAAACTAAAACATGATCAAATCACAGCCTGTAAACAGTCTATTCTGTATTCACATTTTACTTTGTTTTTGCTTGTAACAGATAAAAAAAAATTAAAGATACTTCCTGGACAGGCAGACTCCCTGAAATGTGTTCAGTGCAAAACTAAAACATGGTCAAATCACAGCCTGTAAACAGTCTATTCTGTATTCACATTTTACTTTGTTTTTGCTTGTAACAGATAATTTAAAAAAAAGATACTTCCTGGACAGGCAGACTCCCTGAAATGTGTTCAGTGCAAAACTAAAACATGGTCAAATCACAGCCTGTAAACAGTCTATTCTGTATTCACATTTTACTTTGTTTTTGCTTGTAACAGATAATTTAAAAAAAAGATACTTCCTGGACAGGCAGACTCCCTGAAATGTGTTCAGTGCAAAACTAAAACATGGTCAAATCACAGCCTGTAAACAGTCTATTCTGTATTCACATTTGACTTTGCTTCTGCTTACAGATAAATTCCGCCAGCACTCAACACAGTAAGTAAGTAACTTGGTGTTTTATGCCCAGTCAACCAGTGTGGTTACATCAGGGTGAACTCAACACAGAAAGTGGCTCAAAAGTCAAATTACTTGTGACCATGTCTAAAGTGGCTTAAAAGTCAAATTACTTGCAACTATGTCTAAAGTGGCTCAAAAGTCAAATTACATCTGACTATATCTAAAGTGGTTCAAAAGTCAAATTACTTGTAACTATGTCTAATGTGGCTCAAAAGTCAAATAACTTGTGACTATGTCTAAAGTGGCTCAAAAGTCAAATTACTTGTGACTATGTCTAAAGTGGCTCAAAAGTCAAATTACTTGTGACTGTCTAAAGTGGCTCAAAAGCCAAATTACTTGTGACTATGTCTAAAGTGGCTCAAAAGTCAAATTACTTGTGACTGTCTAAAGTGGCTCAAAAGTCAAATTACTTGTGACTATGTCTAAAGTGGCTCAAAAGTCAAATTACTTGTGACTATGTCTAAAGTGGCTCAAAAGTCAAATTACTTGTGACTGTTTTAAGTGGCTCAAAAGTCAAATTGCTTGTGACTATGTCTAAAGTGGCTCAAAAGCCAAATTACTTGTGACTGTCTAAAGTGGCTCAAAAGTCAAATTACTTGTCACTATGTCTAAAGTGGCTCAAAAGTCAAATTACTTGTCACTATGTCTAATGTGGCTCAAAAGTCAAATTACTTGTGACTGTCTAAAGTGGCTCAAAAGCCAAATTACTTGTCACTATGTCTAAAGTGGCTCAAAAGTCAAATTACTTGTAACTATGTCTAAAGTGGCTCAAAAGTCAAATTACTTGTAACTATGTCTAAAGTGGCTCAAAAGTCAAATTACTTGTGACTGTTTAAAGTGGCTCAAAAGTCAAATTGCTTGTGACTATGTCAAAAGTGGCTCAAAAGCCAAATTACTTGTGACTATGTCTAATGTGGCTCAAAAGTCAAATTACTTGTGACTATGTCTAAAGTGGCTCAAAAGTCAAATTACTTGTGACTATGTCTAAAGTGGCTCAAAAGTCAAATTACTTGTGACTATGTCTAATGTGGCTCAAAAGTCAAATTACTTGTGACTATGTCTAAAGTGGCACAAAAGTCAAATTACTTGTGACTATGTCTAAAGTGGCTCAAAAGTCAAATTACTTGTGACTGTCTAAAGTGGCTCAAAAGTCAAATTACTTGTGACTATGTCTAAAGTGGCTCAAAAGCCAAATTACTTGTGACTATGTCTAAAGTGGCTCAAAAGTCAAATTACTTGTAACTTTGTCTAAAGTGGCTCAAAAGTCCAATTACTTGTGACTGTTTTAAGTGGCTCAAAAGTCAAATTGCTTGTGACTATGTCTAAAGTGGCTCAAAAGTCAAATTACTTGTGACTATGTCTAAAGTGGCTCAAAAGTCAAATTACTAGTGACTATGTCTAAAGTGGCTCAAAAGTCTAATTACTTGCGATTGTCTAAAGTGGCTCAAAAGTCAAATTACTTGTGACTATGTCTAAAGTGACTCAAAAGTCAAATTACTTGTGACAATGTGAGATGTCTAAAGTGGCTCGAAAGTCAGATTATTTGTGACTATGTCTTATTGACTCTGAGCATGGTGACCTATTTCCTGTTTTATTCTGCCAGCCCACACAAGAAACTGCTTTAGCTAAAATTAACACCTTTGAAAACTACAGAGATGACTGAAAAAATTAAGGTGAATGAACCAGCACGGTAGAACTTAGGACAAGGAAGAAATTCCTGGCCATGGCAAAGTATGCGTGACCTTCTTTCCAGATTCTGACCTACTCTTGGCCCTAAAATTAAAGGGAGAACATCATTTGAAAAGTAGGGAGACGATTTGGAAGAAAAAAAAATGAAGGTGAATGGACCAGGACGGTAGAACTTAGGACAAGGAATAAATTCCTGGCCATGGCAAAGCGTGCATGACCTACTTTCCAAATTCTGACCTATGCCAGGTTGTAAAATTAAAGGGAGAACATCATTTGTCAGCTCTGGGTTCCCAACAGAGGGAACTTTCTCATTCCCTGCACTGTCAAGGACATGGTCATGCCAACATTCCTTCCAAGCACTGGACAGGAAGACAAGACAGCTCAACCCAAAACAGAGAAGTGGCTTAGCTCTCCGTCTCATTTGTCATTGTTTTTCACTGTTTAATGGTTTAAGTCAGTCAGTGTCGTTTTGTAGCTTTATAAAAGGGGATTACCCCAAAATTTTGCATGCTGTGTTTTGTGCTAATAAATACTAAAATAGCATTCTTTTAAACCTTTTGTGTGCTTGGGTACTGTCAAGGACTGTATGAATATTCATGGACAGCGCATTATTTTCCTAGCAACATAGTGATCATACAAATGGTTGGCCCCTCAACAGAAAGTTCCAGGCTGCTATTTACATGAGCACTTCCATTAATCAGAACACCATAATTAATATTCCAGGCCAAAAAACCACACACACAAACCAAACATACATGCATACATGCATGCACACACGCACGCACGCACACACACACACACATGCACGCGCGAATGTACACATGCACGCATGCATACACAACTTCACTGGAAGTCCACACTCACAATACTTCTCCACCAAAGCCTCCAAAACGTTGACAAGTTCGCCCGGAGAGACGTCAACCACCCCCCACCACCACCACCAAAAAAACAAAGCTTTCATCATAAGCTAAAGTATAGCAACAGGGCAAAAAAATGGTTAATTCTGATCAAAGCCTTCAACCTACTGACTAGAAAATGGTGCAGCTTCATTGATAAGGAGAGAGCTATCAGCTGCAATCAAATGAGTCAAATCTGCATGCTGAATCAGGCTCGGATCATCATGCATTCCGCAGTCAACACAGTACCACATGGTGGTCAGATTGTAAACTTGTGAGGAAAGAGGTGGGGCTTAGAGCCGACTCTAAGTCAGAGCTCAGCGCAGTTTACCAAATCGTGGTCAGAACTGAGATCGTGTGTATTTCACCAGTCGACACAGTACCATATGGTGGTCAGATTGTAAACTTGTGAGAAAAGAGGTGGGGCTTAGAGCAGACTCTAACTAAGTCAGAGCTCAGTGCAGAACCCTCTATTCCACCAGTGGTACCACAGTTTACCAAATGGTGGTCAGAACTCAGATCGTAAGTTTGTGAGGAAAGAGGCGGGGCTTAGAGCCCTGCACAGAATCCTGTATTTCACCAGTCGACACAGTACCACATGGTGATCAGATTGTAAACTTGAGAGAAAAGAGGTGGGGCTTAGAGCCCTGCACAGAATCCTGTATTTCACCAGTCGACACAGTACCACATGGTGATCAGATTGTAAACTTGAGAGAAAAGAGGTGGGGCTTAGAGCCCTGCACAGAATCCTGTATTTCACCAGTCGACACAGTACCACATGGTGATCAGATTGTAAACTTGAGAGAAAAGAGGTGGGGCTTAGAGTTAGAGAAGACTAAGTCAGAGTTCAGCGCAGAACTCTATTCCACCAGTCAACAGAGTTTACCAAATGGTGGTCAGAACTCAGATCGTAAGTTTGTGAGGAAAGAGGCGGGGTTTAGAGCTCAGCCCAGAATCCTGTATTTCACCAGTCGACACAGTACCACATGAAGGTCAGACTGTAAACTTGTGAGAAAAGAGGTGGGGCTTAGAGTTAGAGTAGACTGAGTCAGAGTTCAGTGCAGAACCCTCTATTCCACCAGTCGACACAGTACCACATGAAGGTCAGACTGTAAACTTGTGAGAAAAGAGGTGGGGCTTAGAGTTACAGCAGTCTCCAAGTCAGAGCTCAGTGCAGAACCTTCTATTCCGCAAGTCAACACAGTTTCAGAACCCAGACTGTAAGCTTGTGAGGAAAGAGGCAGCCCAATGCGGAGCCCTATATTCCACCAGTCAGCACAGAACCACACGGTGGTCAGATGGTAAACTTGTGAGGAAAGAGGCAGCCCAATGCGGAGCCCTATATTCCACCAGTCAGCACAGAACCACATGGTGGTAAGATGGTAAACTTGTGAGGAAAGAGGCAGCCCAATGCGGAGCCCTATATTCCACCAGTCAGCACAGAACCACACGGTGGTCAGATGGTAAACTTGTGAGGAAAGAGGTGGAGCTTACAGTAGTCTCCAAGTCAGAGTTCAGTGCAGAACCTTCTATTCCACAAGTCAGCAAAGTTTATCAAATGGTGGTCGGAACTCAGGTTGTAAGTTGGTGAGGAAAGAGGTGGGCTTTAGAGATCAGTGTGGCACCCTCTATTCCACCAGTCAGCACAGAACCACATGGCAGTCAGATTGAAAACTTGTGAGGAAAGAGGTAGCAGGCATAGAGCTCAGCGCCAAACCCTCTATTCCACCAGTCAATACAGTACCACAGGCAAACTCCAAGCACTGGTTTACGACAGCCTTCCTTCAACCACTGCCGTATTTAGTTACACCATAGGTCCCAGAAAACTGTCTGCTAACGAGCAGTTTTTTTGTCGGTGCTCACACAATAGTAGGTTTGTTACAAACAACTCAGATTATATCAGACGTTTACTTTATAACTGACCATGTTGCTTACGCCAGCTCAAACTGAACCAAAATTGTTTGAATCGAGACGGCCCTTTTTCTTTTTACCTGGGGTGGATGCATCTCATGTTTATGTGCGTGCCAGGGCGCTAGGTTGCTTCCACAGTCTTATCAGTACCAAAACCTTTCGGAGGGCGCTGACCGAGTTGGTGGACAGCTGCACGGAGATAAAGAGTGCCCCTTCAGTGGCGTAACTAAATCAGGTAGAGTTTGGAGGAGGGTGCCGGAAAGTGATGCGGGGAGTTTGTACCACATGGTCACGTGATGGTGGTCAGATCGTAAACTTGTGTGGACAGAGGCAGGGCTTAGAGCTCAGTGTGGAACCCAATATCCCACCAGTCAACACGGTACCACAATGTGGTCAGATCATAAGCTCGTCAGAACAGAGGTGGGGCTTCCAGCTCAGCACAGAACCCTGTGTTTCACCAGTCTACACAGATCCGACACATGGTGATATGGTGGTCAGATCATAAGCTTGTGAACAAAGATCCAGGGCTTAGACTCTAAGTCCAAGCTCAGCATGGAGCTCTTTATTCCACCAGTCAACACAGTACCACATGGGTGGTCAGATGGAAAACTTCTGAGGAAAGTGTGGAGCTCAGCATGGAATTGGAACTCTGTTCCACCAGTCGACATGATAACACACAGTCTGACAGTGGTCAGATCATAAGCTTGTGAGCAAAGGGGGGGGGGGGGGTTCTGACCCTAAATAAGAGCTCAGCATGGAACCTTAATATTGTAATAAAGTCTGTTTGCCATCAGTCAATATGTGTGTGTGTGTGTGTGTGTTTGTGTGTGTGTGTGTGTGTGTGTGTGTGCGTGTGTGTGTGTGTGTGTGTGTGTTTGTGTGTGTGTGTGTGTGTGTGTGTGTGTGTGTGTGTGTGTGTGTGTGTGTGTGTGTGTGTGTGTGTGTGTGTGTATGTGTGTGTGTGTGTTTGTAGTGCATTTTTTGTTGTTGCTGTTGTTGTTGGTGTTTTAATACTTTATGTAAATTGTTTTGGTAGGACTATGCTCTACACAGTACATGTGTACAGAATATATTTAGGTTAATATATATCCTGTGAGTGCTCAGGGTGTTGATAAGCGCATGATAAATGTACGTTATTATTATCAGTTGTTCCACAAACTAAATTTGCAAGCAAAATGGGCTGTGAATGTGACCAAGTCTAAAACAACCAAAACTGTCCCAAACTGATTTTTACCTGACTAACACTGTCAAAGGTGATCCAAACACAGAAAAGGTTCAAAAGAACACTATTTATCAGGACAAGACAAAACCGGTAAAATCTTTGGAGTAATCCCCTTTGTGAAGTTACAAAACGACGCTTCACAGCTAAACGGTCAGAAACGCTGAAAAAGGAGACGAAAAGCTAAACCACTTTTCTGTTTCTGGTTGAGCTGTGTTGTTTTTCTTGTTTCAGATTTATTTGATTTTATATATCTACATATTATATATATTTTATATAAAAAAAATGTTGTTGCTATCAAAGCTGTCTTACCTGCACTCTGCGAGACCAGGACAGCGACGCCAACAGGCTCGGGACCAGAGGTATCCCCGCCTCCATCACCATCACCAAGCCCTTCTTCCGCAGCTCCATGGAGATCTGGTCCCCGCGCAGACAGTAGCCGAGGAGACCAATCAGGCTGGGGTGCCGCAGATAGCGCAGCAGGAAGATCTCCCTCATCAGCAGGTAGTTTCCCATGGGTTTGCAGAAGTCGGCGTCGTACACCTGCTTCATGCAGGCGATCTTGGTCTGGATGTCGTTGGCCTGGCTCTTGATGGCCATCAGGTTGCGCCTCTTTTGCTCCCTCTCCCGGCTGTCGAAGCTGTCCAGGTTGCTGCGGGACTCCTGCAGCTTCTCCACGTACTTCCTGTTGGACGAGCCCAGGCTCCCCAGAATCTCGTAGTCGTTGATCTCGCGGCAGGGCATGGGGCTGTGGAGGTCCAGAGCCAGCATCTTATCCTTCAGGATGATGGCCACCTCGTCCGGCTCCTTGGCCGTCTTCCAGCTGGCCGGGTACAGGATGGACAGCACTTCCCTCACCTCCTTCACCTTCCGACCGGAGTTGAACTGCTGATTCAGATTAGTCCTCTGGTGCCTGTCGTCAAACAGCCCGTGCTGCGGGTGGGCGGCCTGGTATCGGGGCTTTCTCTTTTCCATGGTGGGCAGGGAGCTGCGGAGCGAGGAGCTGACATCCTGGCTGTTCAGAGTTCTGTAGGTGAGGAAGACGCCGACGAACAGCACCGTGACCACCATCATGGCCAGCATGTTGCGTGTCCGCAAGCGGTGCAACCGGCGTCGGCAAATCATGGTACTGGTAATGCTGTCCGCTAACTAGTGCTGCAGGCTTCGGCCAGCGTCTTGGCTGTCAAGTACCAGCGATTTGTAACAGCGTTCAGTCTGAGAACACAGAACACAGAACACAACAGCAGCATTCAATAACAGAGCTGAACTTCTGTGAGAATTCCCTTTCAACACTTAACACAGTAACCTCTAGATCTTATTATAGTTATATTTTTTTATATTGGTAGCAGTAAGCAAGCCTAACATTATTAACAAAACATACTGCAAGTGAAACACTGTTAACTTAATTATAAAGTATTATCTGTATTTAGCATGTCCTTAGCTGTACTTAAAGTAAATGAAAACAACAGTAAGTTGAGTAACACCACACTGTTCAAAATCTTCAGTTTTCTTGAAACTTTCTCCATAGACAATCTTTGGAAATCCAGGGGACTGCATTCAGTAAGTGCCTACAGGCATGGTCTGTATATATATATATATAGGTCCATGTTTGCGGGTGTAGCGCAGAGTAGGCACGCTTTTGTTGGGGGTACAGTGAGCACGGGGGCAAGATGACAGATACCCGTAAACAAGAGGCAGAAAAGGCATCAGAAACGCTGATAAAGCGCTCACTGTTTATTTGGAACATGCAGATCGGATAGTAGGTTCCCCCAGCTGGTGGTCTAGTATAAATTATAATAGGTCCATGCCTGAAGATCTAAAACTATCACAGATCGGCTCTTCTCAGCTGCCACCTCCATTCAGGGGACTTCACTCTCCCGGAGTAAGAAAACACTGTCAAATTATCTTTGCCTGTTATTTCCGGAAATCGTCTATTGTATAAATGCCAGTTACAATGTCCATGCCTAGATTGTACATGCATCATGTACATATAATTAAATCTCTCCTTTTGAACATTACAGCATTAGCAGTTTTACGCAGGTTTTGTTTTTATTCACAATGTGTTTGTTGGGTCTCCCACTCAACACCACTTAGCACTCATCAGCACCCACCCACCCACGCACCCAGTCCACCTCACCTCCCATTCATCCAATGATCCTTCAGCCACATTACCTACCTATGGCAGAACCCCTTTGGACAGTCACAGCACTAGAATATCTTCTACCTTATAAAGGAGGACATAAATCTGAAACAGAACGAGGCCCAGAGTACTCGTGCAAAATTAACACACAAGGATACATACATGTACCTCTGGTGGAGTTTATACATGCACCTTGTATTTACACACATGCCAGGTGAGAGTTACTATAAACGACTCAGGTCTTTGTTGTTGTATTTCTGTTAAGAATTTCTAGCACTGATTAACTCCCTTGTGTGTTGATTTTATAAAGGCAGGTTCACAGAATCTTACTGCCTCATAGTTCAGGAGCTGTGTGAGAGTCGAGGTGGCCGTCCTGGGCTGTCCCTCCTAACGAGCCTTCTGGTTTCCGTGGACGTAAAGAATTATTGAACCGTGCTTCAGCATTGGTCACAACTTGTCCCTAATATGTCAACCCGACATCCGAGGACATGAAGCCCCACTTCATCCTCATCATCTTACTGCCTAAGTGAGTAAGTGAGTAAGTATCAGTCTTGTGGAAAGAACTTTTCATGACGATGGTGGCATGCTCGCCCCCCTCCCCTCTCACCAGCACTGCGGTCGCGATGGGCAGTTCAGGCTCATCACGGCAAGAATGCATTACAGGTGAGGAACACCTCATTCTTACCCAGAACCATCAAGGACTGGAACCGCCCACCCAAGGAAGAAGTTGAGACCACCATGCTTAACACTTTTGTATCATGGGCCTCCTTAGGGCTACAAACCCTCAGTTCACAACTCTCCTTCCCCCCCTGCCCCACTCCCCTCCCCCCCCCCCCCCCCCATTCCCCCTGCAACCCACTTGCTGTTGGCGTAGTAAGCATACCATGGGCATGGATCTTTACAGTTAAATATCTTACAAGTGCATCAGTTTCACTGGAGATCATCTTTGTGGTGTACTGAGCTAGTCTCCTTTGACATTCAACTTCAAATAAACAGGCTTCAATTTGAATGTCACACCCAAAAATAACCTCGAACCCCCACCCATCCACCTAGTTTTTAGGCTCCAGAACGATCAGCCATTTGATAGTGGGCCTTCCATACGAAGAAGAAGCATAGACATTCAGAACTTCGGGAATCGGTCCCTTACTATCAGAGTTCAACAGCCATGAGTCAATCTGAACGTGAAAGCTGTCTTTTTTTTCTCTCTCGGTCCAGTAAATATGATCTTAATACCCGAAACTTCGATTCCGGGTAGGTCTGGGGTGTGTTATTAACAACTTGAAGCCGATGCAAGCCGTCCACAAATTTGAACTGAACCTCTAGAATTCAAGATTACCCAGCTATCTTAGTATAAAGCTTTGTGCGCGAGCGTGCACACACACACACACACACACACACACACACACACACACACACACACACACACACACACACGCACAGGATCTGGAGGAATGTACTTAAGAATTTAGTAATTAGTCCATTTAGGACACAAATTGTTTGCGTTCCAAGGCCAAAAAACACACACACAAATCAATCAAAAAAGGTGATTTTCAAATCAAAATGCATACGTGTCTTCTGTTCAACCACAAGACCTGTCACATGACGTTAGCTCACCGTGCTACTTGCTGCCAAATAGCATCCTTATCAGATATATTTTGCTGTCAATGGCAAGGGAACGGATGTTTGGGTGAAACGCCCAAGATGAGTTGTCTACCTTCTAAAACTATGAAACAAATTGTAGGAAATATTCATTGTTTCTCAACGATCATTAGCCTTTTTCTGACATCATCAATAATTTTTACTGACGTTCTCGTTCTATGTGTAATTTTATTTAGAAACTTTTACTGCAATTATTCCGTTCCAACTTTCAGTGCGAATCTGGTTCTTGCTCCGTTTCACTTCCTGTTTGGAACCTACACGAAAATGAATGCTCCGCCGACATTCGAGTCATTTTTGCTGTTTGAGGGAGAGAAAAAGTATGTAGTGATAAAACCGTATGATTTATTTTAATGCTTTTAAACTGCCTCCATTGCGGAAACACTGTTGCAATGGTTCTGTCTTAGCCGGCCTTCTTCTGTGCATGATCAAAAATACCCAGTCCAGCAAGTCTAGAAGTGCGCAGCAAGATTACCCACATCTGACCACCCAAGAACTACCCCCAGCCTACTCCCAGCAGCTTCATTGATTTCCGATACTTGCTCCAATTTTTTGCAAACACAGTTGTCTTGTTTGTCTTATATATTTGAATTTATCTTGCCGTGAATGTGATATCTTGCACCACCATAACGCTGTGTAAACTCGTTCACATTTGATGTATAATACCAGTACTGTAATAGTCTTATCATCACTATCATAACCGATGTCATTATTTGTTTAATGCAACTGATTATGTAAATTTATACAACTAAGCTTGCATCATCATCATCTTCTAGTTCTACTTATGTGCACCATAATAACAAACAGATCACAAGAGCAACAACAGTGAACAGGGCTTAAATTATAACGAGGTTAAATTATAAGTAAATTGCCTGATCCTGCTGAAGAAATTGTTGTGTTAGTCATTGTTGTTTTGTTTGTTTGGTTGGTTTATCCCAGCTCTTCCTACAGTATACATCAGCATAATACTTAATAGTCACTCAGCAATCCCAAGGCCTAAATATCTTCTTATGAATTTAATTATTTAAATTAAGACAAGTATTTGAGACTCCTGGCAGGTACCAGTATTTGTTTTTGTATTATGTTTCTGAACTGGGGTGTCATGACTCATTTTTTTTCTTTGCTGTTGCAGAATAACCATTGAGAAAGACACAAAAGTTCCAAACGCAGCCATTTTCACAGTCAACAAGGAGGACCACACACTGGGCAATATGATCACAACGTGAGTACTTGTTGTACATGTTTAGCAAGGTTTCCCTTAGACCAGTACTTCCCACTGTTCAGGGAAACGTGATCACAACATAAGTTCTTGTTATAGCAGGGTTTCCGCAAGGCCAATACTTCACTCTTGGGTGGAACCAATATCGAAATAAGACTCAAGAGTCAGCATGGAAAGTTGACCGTAGAGAAGAAAATTATCCTGCCTGGACTCGAACCCGCAACCATTTGATCACTTCCACAAAACGCTGAAGGAGACATTTGTCCATCGTTACATTTTGACTGTGGTTACTGCCATTGCAGACAGCTGCTAAAGGACCCCCAGGTGCTGTTTGCGGGCTACAAGGTGCCCCACCCTCTGGAACACAAGTTTGTGGTGCGCATCCAGACCACTGCTGACTACGCTCCTTCTGAGGCCATGACAAACGCCATCACTGATCTCCTGAGTGAGGTCTCGCTACTGGAGGAGCGATTCAAGGTATTGATTTCAAGGACTTGTTATTTAACCACTTGTTTTTGGTTGACATTTTCTTTTCTTTTTAATATAAATTATTTTCAATTTTAAATGTATGATTTGCCCTGCAGGCCTACTGACGGTGCTGGCTGCTACTGACAGGCCTACCAACAAAACTGCTGCCATCTCAGCACCCTCTGTGTACACCACACAATCATGCACCATGCCGTATCACTTCATGCAAAACCATGTATGTAGGGTGCATGCATAGTGTTTAGCTGTTAACCTGCCACCTGCACTTTCGGCAAAATGACCAGGACGTTTCACGTGCTTCTGCAGTAACACAGGGGGTAGAACGGACACCGAAATAAGAGTCAGCACAGAAAGTTGACCCTGGAGAAGAACATTCTCCCATCACTCCTTCCTGGACTTGAACCCCCCGAGACCTTTCGATCACTGGTCCACTGCTCTAACCACTGAGCTCCCCAGGATGAGCACAGAAACAGTTCGCTACATCTGGAGGTCAGCTCTTTAGAGGCAGTGGGTTTGTGTCCACCAGCTGGAGGCAGAGAGGTGACAGCAACTAATCAGGTGCAACATTTTGTGTCCATGCTAGGGTGCTGTCAAAGATGACCTCCAGATGCAGCCAGTTGTTTCTGTGCTCATCCTCAGGATCAGTGCGCTTGTCCTTGCCTGTTTGGAGGCAGGCAGAGGCACACTCCGGGATTTATTTAATTGCTTTCTGGCACCTTCCTCCGATCTCTGCCAGAAATTGTTATGCCACTAAAAGGGGCGCTCTTTATGTCCCTGCAGCTGCCCACCGACGCTGTCAGCGCCCTCCGAAAGGTTTGGGTACTATTACTAATTAATAAGACTGTGGCAGCAACATAGCACAAATAAACATGAAGCACATCCGCCCCGGGTAGAAAAAAGAAGAAAAAAAAGTTCTATTTGATTCAAACAATTTTGGTTTCATTTGTGCTGGCATATAAAAGAAACGCCGGATATAATTTGATTTGACTGTTACAAGCTTTTTGCCATTTTGGAACCAACAAAAAAGTGTTAGTTAGCTGATAGTTTCTTTTTTAGACTTACGGTGTAATCAGTAACGGCAGTGGTTGGAGGAAGGCTGTCGTAAACCAGCGCTTGGAGTTTGAGGCAAAGGCTGTCAAAGAGATGACCTTCCAGGTGCTGCTATTGCTTCTGCGCTTGTTGTCAAGAGCTGAGCGCTGTATTTGTCTGCTGGAGGCTGGCTGAGGTTGCCAAAGAGATGACCTTCCAGGTGCAGCTATTGCTACTGTGCTCATTGTCAGGAGCTGAGCAGTGTATTCGTCTATTTCTAGACTGTTGGGCTGAGGTTGTCAAAGTGATGACCTTCCAGGTGCAGCTATTGCTACTGTGCTCATCGTCAGGAGCTGAGCAGTGTATTTGTCCATTTCTAGACACTCCTGGAGGCAGGCTGAGGTTGTCAAAGCGATGACCTTCCAGGTGCAGCTGTTGCTACTGTGCTCATTGTCAAGAGCGGAGCCATGTATTTGTCCACGTCTATAGGCAGGGAGAGGTGACATCCAGTGAAACATTCTGTTCTTTTTATGCTTGTTCCTAGGAGGCCGTCAAGGACAGACAGGAAGGAGACATATGACAGCTGTATCACCACGTCACCGGGCTTATCAACCTCATCGCCAGTCACCAGGTTCATCGACTCATCACCACTGTACATAGAACATTTACATCGTCAGTCATTGAGAAGAATGTGTGCGCGAGAACTTGGTTGTGAAATGATCAGCAAGAAAGAAAGTGAAGAAATACATGTGTCAAAATAGTGAATAATGTTGATGTTGTTTCCCTTTTATTCTTATATATAGGGCAGTGTGGCGGGGGTGAAAATTTTCTTTTTCTGTATTCTCTCTCTCTCTCACATACACAGACACACACACACACAGTTAAACAACAAAAGCTCAACAAAATATGTTTATATTCAAAATATACTACTCCTTACCCAGTGGAGAAAAAAGCACCAACAAATAAAGAGAATCAAACAAGTGTCCTGCCTTGCCCTTGAGTATTAAAATCGGGACCCCAATTTGAGCCCAAAGTACATGTAAAAATTGTAGTACAAGTAATTAACCCTGATCTTAACAAGCACATTCACCCAAAAGAGAGGAGAGGAAAATGCATAAAACAAAAACACAAAGGCATTGCTAACAAAACGGCAGTCATCATAAACTCAAAGAGAGAAAAAAAAAAAAAACATCTTCATGAAGACCTTTGTCTCTTCTTGACTTCCAATAGTTCTAGGAACATGTATTAGAAATGAGTAATGCAATCAGATGTAGCTTCCACAGCAAACACTCAAAAACCAGACAACTGAGACAACAATGAGCACGCAACCAGATGAATTGGTATAGCTATGACTTGAATATAAGATGGCATCTGGCATTATTGTAAAATGACAAAAAGATCCGACTTTAATAATGTGACAAAATGATCCAACTTCGAATGCAAGATGACAAAAAGATCTGACAGAATGATCTGATGTTAATGCAAGATAACAAAAAAATCCAACTTTAAGCTGACAAAATGATCCGATTTTAATGCAAGATGACAAAAATATCTGACTTAGAGTAAGATGACAAAGTGTTTGACTTTAATGTAAGATGACAAAGTGTTTACAAAAAACAAGCCCCATAACTCCAATGCATCCAGACAGAAGTAGAGAGTGCTCTTTTCCTCCTTGTCCTTCATGGCTGGGTCATGTGATGATGTAAATCACAAAGACTCCGTCATCCTCTGAAAATGCAACAGCAGTGGGTTTGTGATCTATTAATCATATTTTAGTATAAAGTGTCGCCTCGGTAAAATCAAACGATGTCAAAAGCAGACGCACATTTCAGGACTCGAGTCAAATAAACGTTACTTATAATTGTTAATATATATTACAAGATCAATGCAAATGTAAAACAAAACATACCATACACAAACATCAAACACAATTTTTCAAAGTTAATCCCTTCAATAGTGCCCTTGTCTATAATGTAAAAAAAAAAAAAAAAAATTTTTTATCTAATGTTAAAAAAAAGGACATGCTGGTTTCATTGACCATTCTGTCTGATTATCAATAATCATAAAAACTTACATTTATAATGTGCCCTTTCTCACAAAAGCTCAAAGCGCTTATTAACATTTACAATGACAGAACACACTAGCACCACAGACACACAGAGTCCAGCAATAATCACTGGTCAGCCAGTAATGACATAAGCGGCAAAACAAAACAAAAAACAAAATGAGGTGCAGTTTCAACACCTGTGAGAGGGCTAGGGCAGCACAGAGTAGGCAGAAGAGAAAGGTTTTAAGAGAGGCTCTGAAATTTGTGAGAGAACTGCAGTGTTGGATGTGAGCAGGAAAGCTGTTCCAGACAAGGGAAGCCAGAACAGAGAATGACTGGTAACCAAAGGCCGTTCAGTTTCCATCTTGCACAAGAAAGTGTGTTTTTTTCATCTGAACTGGCATGGAGAGTCCAAGGAGGAGTGTATACAGAGAGACATGATGACAGAGAGACATGAAACAGAAAACAAAGGTGGCTATTTTGAAAGTTATCCTTTCTTTGACTGGCAGCCAGTGAAGTGCTTTAAGCAGTGGTCTAACGTATTCATGTCTGCTCTTGTGAAAAACAGCTTTAGCTGTGTGGCTTTGAACTTTCTGCAGCCTGTACTGAGGGAATCAATCACAGTGAAATGATTCAGGAAGGCATCTGAGTAATTAATAATTAATTAAAGTATTTGTAAAGCACGAAATCTTGTCCGTAGAGACTGTTCTAAGGCACACACAGGCACCCACACACATGAGCATTCTGACAACGCAAAGCTTAAATTACAGCTTTAAAAAAAGAAAGAAAAGCCAACAGCGATGGATGAAGACAGCAGCGCAGAACAGAAAACACTGAATAAGTCCAGATGGTTTCTGTTGGAGAGGAAGGAAGGAGTACAGTCAAAAACAGTTGTAGTCTGTCTGCATTTACCTTCAACCTCATCCAACTGCATCTGTTACTCAATCAAACATACCTCTACAATTTCCACTGACCGCATGCAATCAAGACAGAAATGGTCAACAGCTGATATATGTTGTATGCAACTTCCAGAGCTACCAGCAGCAACGTTGTGAAGAATACACAAAACAACGCAGAATACCGAATCAGCACACAAGGGAGTTAATTAGCGCTCAAAAGATGTTGCACAAGCACAACAAATACCCGAGTTGCCTACAGTAACTCGCCTGGCATGCATGTATATATATATATATACAAGGTACATAAACTCCACCAGAGGTACATCCTCTGTTTTTTTAATACAGAATACAGTCAGAAAGAGTTTGACACAAATGCAACAACTAAAGCTGCATTTGAATACAGCCAAAGGCAAGACATCTCGCCACTCTTGCGTCCGTCATTTCTCCCCTCTTTTTTTTTCTTTTTTTTTTTTTCTTCTTCTTCTTTTCTTTTGTGGGTGGGGTTGGGGAGAGTTTGGTTTTGCTTTTTAAGTTGTTAGAATGAGTAGGACAGAAGTGCTTTACACATTACCTTATCACAAAATCAAAGACATTGTACATTTGTACTTCTCTAGGTAGGGTTTTTTTCTCTTCAGAATGCTAGGCCGGAATTATGGAAATACCCAGCAGTCCCACAAACATCCACTATCATTCTTCCGTCACAGTTCATTGAGAAAGGTTTCGAGAAAACCAAAAATTCTAAACAGTTACAAGAAAATAAAAATTCTGAACAGAATGCGGTGTTACTGTTGTTTCTATTTACACTAAATATCCACAATCACTGATTTAAAGCCAGACTGCATCTTGCTTTTTTTGATGCTGAGATAACAGTCTAATCTTGAATCTGCCTCGACAATGACAAATACAGTGACAGTTGTAGTGCCAGCAGATCTCATCAGTGTTAACAATAATTCTCTTACTTTGATGCTACATCTCTCTTTGGAAGAGAATGCAGCAAGCAACATAGACCATCGGTCCAGTTTTACCTACCCATGAAGGTCATGAAGAGAACTAGTCAGGCAACACAGACCATCTGTACAGTTTTACCTACCCATGAAGGTCATGAAGAGAACTAGTCAGGCAACACAGACCATCGGTACAGTTTTACCTACCAATCAGTCATAAAGAAAATGAGGCAGGCACCACAGACCATCGGTACAGTTTTACCTACCAATCAGTCATGAAGAAAATGAGGCAGGCAACACAGACCATCGGTACAGTTTTACCTACCCATGAAAGTTGTGAAGAGAGTGAGGCAGGCAACACAAACCATCGGTACAGTTTTACCTACCCATGAAGGTCATGAAGAGAAAGAGGCAGGCAATGTAGACTATCGGTATAGTTTTACCTACCCATGAAAGTCGTGAAGAGAGTGAGGCAGGCAACACAAACCATCGGTACAGTTTTACCTACCCATGAAGGTCATGAACAGAACAAGGCAGGCACCACAGACCATCGGTACAATTTTACCTGTACCCATGATGGTCATGAAGAGAATGAGGCAGGCAACACAGACCATCGGTACAGTTGTACCTACCAATCAAAGTCATGAAGAGAATGAGGCAGGCAATACAGACCATCGGTACAGTTTTACCTACCCATGAAGAGAATGAGGCAGGCACCACAGACCATCGCCACAGTTTTACCTACCTATGAAAGTCATGAAGAGAATGAAGCAGGCAATACAGACCATAGGTACAGTTTTACCTACCCATGAAAGTCGTGAAGAGAGTGAGGCAGGCAACACAAACCATCGGTACAGTTCTCCGGCCTATGAAAGTTGCAGAGGTAAATGAGGCAGGCATCACAGACCATCGGTACAGTTTTACCTACCCATGAAAGTCACGAAGAGAACGAGGCAGGCACCACAGACCATTGGTACAGTTTTACCTACCCATGAAAGTCATGAAGAGAACAAGACCATCAGTACAGTTTTACCTACCCATGAAAGAGAATGAGGGAAACACTTCAGACTATGGGTACAGTTTTACCTACCCAAGAAAGTTGTGAAGTTACTTCAGCTGCTTTTGGATTTCTTTGATGACCACCTCGCTGTCCGGGAACTTCAGCTTGCGAGGAGGTCCCTTCTCCAGTCCCGTCCAAAGCACAACCGATTCTGAACAACGCAAGCATCGAACTACAGTGTTCATCATTCATGATCGTTAATTCAACAACTGCTGTCTGTATTTCCTGAGAATGGATAGACTCGTCTAATCAGGGCATTTTACAGCTTGATCATTAGTTGCCACCTTTATTTGATGAGAATTTACGGACTTGTTCAAGGAGTTTTATGGTAT
>OY757552.1:2724860-2798195 GCA_963584105.1 Alviniconcha strummeri
GTCAACTGGCCGGCCCCTTCGGGCCCACTCTCCCTTACGGCTGCTGACCACAGTTCGTGGCCCTCAGTCTCGCCTGACCTTGACCTTGGCACTGACCTTCCATCTCTGACCTTCACCTTGGTCTCTTCATCTTTGCAGCTCTCAGGTGGCCATGCCCTCGGAGATCCCGCCCTCGCCGCATGTATGGCATTGACGTAGGACATTGCCGATTAGCCCCGGATTTGATCGACACACTGAAGGGGGGAGGGGGGTTACCTCCCTCTCTCTCTCTCTCTTGCGAGGTGTGGCAGGGACAGTGACTGGAGAGTGCTGCGCTCTTGACCGGAACGATGCGGTGCCCATAGCTGAGCGAAAGTGCTGGAGAGTGCCGGCCTCCCCCGCCCCCCCCCCCATGAGATGGGTCAGTATGCGTGAGGGTGGGGGTGGGGGCTGCCTTTGGTGGTGACGTTTGCAGGAAGGCAGCTGAAGCGGAAGTCTACGTGAAGCATCTCCGCGTTGTGTGCTGAGCGATCGCAGGTGTGTGTGCGCGCGCGCGTAGAGAGTGTGACAGCCCTCTGCTGCCGTCACCTTACCTGCAGGCGCAGCTGGGAGGCGTCCAAGGTAGGGTGTTGGTGACGGAGCTTGAGAGACCTTGCGCTGTTCAGTTTTTTGGACTCTGTGGTGGACTGCTGAAGTGCGTGGCGGCCAAGGACAGTGCTTGCGTGAGACGAGGACAGCATTTTTACTGCCAGAAAAAGAAAAAAAACCCGATGAAGGTGTGTGACGAAAGGTGAAATGAAACAGAAGAGGAATTGGTCGGCCCCGCTGTCTCACGCCAAGCTGTGCTGCGAGCAGAACGGGCTGCTTGTGAAACAGAGAGAGAGTTGCGAGAGGAGGAGGGGGAGGAAGATGGAAGACAAAAGGGGACGGAGATGAAACAGCAGCAGTGAGAAAACCAAGCTTCTTTGGTTGAAAAGCTGGGCCAAGCTGCAGCCTCTGAGAGACTTTGATTGAAACACAGCATCAGAAAACTGGGAAGGGATGGGATGGAGACTGCCGGAGCAGTTTACAGGTCGGGGCTCCGGCACCGGCGCCAGTTTCAGGTCTGTTTTCCGTTTTTGTGCACCTGTCGTTACAGGAAAGCGGTTTGGTGTGTTTCTGCCAAGTTTGGTCTGCTGTAGTTTGGCATAGAATTGTTGGTTTGGACTTGAGTGTCAACTGAACAGCTTAAAAGGTGCGTTGCCGTGAGGCAACCCAGTCAAGTGTGTTTTTTAATTCTCAGCAGTGACACGCAGTGGGAAGGTACTCGGCTGCGGACGGAAGAACGAAAATGCTGAGACAAACATGCCAATCTTAACAAGTGTGAATGCAGTCTCTTGAACGTGACACCATGATGTAATTATATACATGTGTGTGCGTGTGTACAATGTTTAGTTGTACACGTCATGTCAGTGTTGGAATGTCTTGCGTGAAAAAATGTGAAAATCCATTTTGAAAAGATTGATTATTCCTATTATCTTATACATACATGTGCTAAATGAAATCTGAGTTGTGGTGACTGTCGTCAAGCCAATCATTTTCATTCTTTTCATGTTTATATCTATTTAAAAAAAAAAAAAAATGTTCGCTCCACACCGTCTTGCAAACCAGCGTTAATGTCTGCAGCAGATGATGCCGAACAATCACAGGGGACAAATATTTGGAACTTGGGATCCCTTCAGCAGGATTTGTTTTTCATCCCAAAGTTTGTATTTTGGAAAAGGGGGTTAATTCAAACTCTGTAGCAGGATTCTCGGAGTGGACTGCAGTTATTTCAGGTTGTCCGATTTTTGTGTGGTTTGAATGGCATGCTTTGTCTTCGTCAGTGATAAGCTTGGAATCTGGATGCACAACATGCAAAATTTAAAACGGACGATATTGTGTATTTTTCTTTTTTTGCCAACTCTAGCCTTATGTGACAGTTGTGCATTGTGTGTGATTCATCAGCGTCAGAAGTTTAACCCTGTGCTAATGCACATCATGTACAGTCCCTCAAAGTACACCCATACAGGTGTACATGTATCATGTTTCATTCATCAGCGTCATCAGACGTACACATGTACAGGTGTACACATACAGTCCACCAAGGTCAGAAGTACACCCATAGAGGTGTACATGTATCATGTTTCATTTATCAGCGTCATCAGACGTACACATGTACAGGTGTACACATACAGTCCACCAGGTCAGAAGTACACCCATACAGGAGTACATGTATCATGTTTCATTCATCAGCGTCATCAAACGTACACATGTACAGGTGTACACATACAGTCCACCAAGGTCAGAAGTACACCCATACACGTGTACATGTATCCTGTTTCATTCATCAGCGTCATCAGACGTACACATGTACAGTGTAAACATACAGTCCACCAAGGTCAGAGGTACTCCTGTGCAGGTGTACATCATGTACAATCCTTCAAGGCCAGTGCAGCATCATGCTCACCTCATCACGATCAGGAAGAACACCTGTATCGTACATCATGTACATCATGTACAATCCATCACGGTCGAAAGTGCACACATTCAGGTGTACATCGTGCACCACCCATCAAGGTCAGAAATACATCTCTTTAGTTGGGTCATTTATTTATAGACTGTTATTCCAAGGTCAGAAGTTCACCTTGCACAATCCAGCTAGATCACGAGCACGCGTGTCAGAAGTACACGTGTTCGGATGTGTCATCGTGTACAGTCCATGAAGATCCGAAGTACTGTGTACTGGATCTTGGCTCAACCCCGGGCGTGATGTGATGCTCACGCCCCTCATCTTCACCTCTCAGGATGCCAAGCCAAACGCCAGTTAACCTGCTGAATACCTGACGATGTCAGTTTTGATCTCACTGCCGACACCGATTCCACCGTGTCAGCGCCTCCAGGCATGCCTGACCACAAGACCAACCGTGCCATGAGATACTCTCACTCTCAGGTCGTGCGAACAGATGGTGAAAATGAACCTGTGTCTTCAAGCTGTGGCAGTTTTGGGCTTCACAAGCTATGAGCTAGCTCACTCTTTGCAGCCCTCCTCCCTCATTGCATCTCAAGTGACGATCGTTATGGTGGTTGGGGATTTAGCGTGTTAAAGGGGACCCCAGGCAAAGAGGATCTGCAGGCCGTGTCGATAGAAATGGAATACAAATATAGACACATCGCAGTTTTTTTAGTGTGTGGCCGGGCCTTTTTTTTTATTCTTTTTTTTTTTAAATCAGCATTTCAAAGTCTCAAAAACACACCTGTGAGTGGTGCTGGTTTAAGTCTGGTCATCTGTTGTGTCTGTGACATCATGAACTGTGCAAATGCGTGTAGCAGAAGCGTACCTTACATCACGCACCAAACTTTTTCTGCCTTCATTAGTGAAGAGCAAACCATCATGGTTGTGCCTCGAGGCACTCAAGTTCCAGATGGAACCATTGCATAAAATTAATCATTGAACGAAGAACCAAACGCAGCGTGGTGATGGAAATATTTGTACATTTTCTACCATTTCAGGCCAGCTTACCTCTTTGCCTCGGGTCCCCTTTAACGTCTGTAGACGATCAGCTGTTGAATTTATGTGACCTTGCAAATTTGTGCTAACATGTGTCAGTGGTCAGTAACTCTGTTGCCATCAGTTTTCATACAGCGTCTTTCTTTCTTTCTTTTTTTTTTCTTGTCTTTTTTAAAACTAATTTTGTTGTTGTTGCTGTCGGATGTCCCCCCCCCCCCCCCCCCCCCCCCCCCCCCCCCCCCCCCCCCCCCCCCCCCCCCCCCCACCCCCCCCCCCCCCCTTTTTTTTTCTTTTCTTGAGAGGAAGATGTTGGTCCCTGTTTCTGGCAAAGCAGGCAGCTGTCTAGCAGTGCTACCTCCCTGTTTTAGTTCTACACTGATGTGCATTGGTGGGGGGGGGGGGGGGGGGGGGGAGGGGAGTCAGGAGCCCCATTTAATCAGTCACTCTCCAATTTTAGATTATTTTTTTTAGCAGCTGCTGTTTTTTTCCCCCCTCTTAATTTTTTTTTTGCTGTTTTTTTTTAAATTATTCTTTTTAACATGTTGACGCTGGTTACATGCAGTTAATGACGGAGTCTGTCTGTTGGCAAAATCTCTCCCTCAGTCAGTGTCACGACCCTAAATAAAACACAGGCACCTGAACATAGAAATGACTAAGGAGAACAGTGATTTATTGTAGCTATGTTACTGCCTGGTTCAGTGACTGCATTTGTAAACCAATGCAGCGCTTGTGCTTGAGGAGTTGTAGTCAGCCTGATTTTACCGCACTGGTTGACTGGATGTAAAACACCAACTTACTTACTTGAGGAGTTGTAGTCAGCCTGATATAACCACACTGGTTGACTGGGCGTAAAACATCAACTTACTGACCTGACCCACTCATTCACGCTGGACATGCACTTTCATTTGTTATGCTGGTACACCTTTAGACTCCAGCATAATATTTCACACGATATGGTGAAAAAGCAGGTAATGCAGTGTAGCAGCGTACTTACTGAATCCCGAATGAACGTTGGGTCAAGAAAAGGGAAAAATCTCAGCTGACAGCGCCCCCCTACCCCTGAACCGTGATGATAAAGAGGCAGATACTGAGATAGACAGCGATGTGATGATGGGTATTTTAATGTCACTGTTGACACGTACAGTGGTTTGCCATCATCATTAGAATTAACAGCTGTTTTGATGCGTTGTTTTTTGTGCTTTATCACTTACTCTAGCTGCCATTTGTACACCAAGAAAATGTTTTATAACTTGCAGAAATGCCAACCTCTTTGTTTGCTTGTTTAATTTTTCATTTTTATTGTTGATACCTGTCACCTTTTCAGTTGATTACCTCTTGAAGTAAATTGAAACTGTGTTAAGGAAATAATTAAGGGTGGCATTACCTTGAAGGGGGGAAGAAAAACAACAGAAAAACAACAACAACAGCCCAAAACCAAACTAGTGCAACAGTAAGAAACACCAACCCAAAAGGGAAAACAACGCACCAAACAACCACAACAACGACCCAAAGCAAGTGCAACAGTGAAAAGACAACAGCAGATCATTGCTGATTTGGACTGATTTTTGAGAACTGGTTCAATCAGCGGTGCTCAAATTCTTCAGAGCAGTGTGCTTTGCCACTGAACGTGGCTGTGATCCCCCCTTCCCTCCCCCCACCCCCACCCCCCACCCACCCTCAACTGGTGAACGATTCAGTATTTATAATGTGTGCGTATTCAGTCTTTACAGGCGGGAGAAGCAAATCGGGGTGGGGGTAAAAAATAGGTACTGTTTTGACAAACCTGTACATAGAACAGGCATTCAGAGACTATACAAGCAGTCCATGATTCTTTGCGTGCGAGCACTTCACTTCTTTTTTTTGGGGTAATGCGAGAGCGATTCCCCAACTTTCCCAAGCCAGAAAAATACCCCCTCCCTCCCACCCCACCACCATCAAAATGGAAATGAATGTATAATTACTGTCTTGTGAACGGTTTCCCCGCCTTATTAGCTGCACTGAGTGAGCAGTTTGAAAAGGGTATCTGCAGATGTTTCTGAGGGAAGGAAGTCTCCACAGGCGCAAATAAATTTCTGGGAAAGCAAAGGGGTGTTACTCTAGATGATTGACGATGATGAAAACACAGTGATACCGACAGTGATTTTCCTCCTGCAAAACTCACTGACGATGATTAAACAAGAGTGATCGCGGTTTATTTGTTTAGTCTTGCATATCTTTAAACCTGACGGAAAAAAAGAAGAAAAACAGCACAACTGTACAGCTGCATTGTGAATTGAATTGATAGTTTATGATAAAAATGCAGATTTATGTAAATAGAATGAATTATATATTATATGTAAAACTGTTGGACAGTGAAGTCAATATTTGTCATGTTACCCTAAGACTTTTGCATCGGACTGAAACGATGGAAGTATGCAGTCTGATTGTAAATAATGCCTTAGTTTTATATCCATATATTTCTTCCCTGGAGGGGACCATCTGTACGAGCGTGTCGCTTATGATTTCTGATTCTCGGTACCATCAGTGTCTGCGTCACTACTTTGGTGGTCATCTAGGATGTCAGACTCGGAAGCTTGACGTAATGTATATATTGTGGGTGTTTTCTGTGAGAGAAAAGAAAGAAGAAGAAGAAAAAAACAACGTTTGTGTGTGTGTGCTTTAAAAAGAGAATCTTTTTTGTTGTTGAAAATTTAAACAGCATACACAGCCTTAATCTTAGATGTAAGGAGACAGAGTGTGGGTGTAGTGTATGAGTGAGAGAGAGAGAGAGAGAGAGAGAGAGAAGAGAGAGAGAGAGAGAGAGAGAGAGAGAGAGAGAGAGAGAGAGAGAACAAGCAGGCTAGATATCAGGATGAAATACGATCATGGAGAAACAAGTTGCAATAAACAAAAACGGCTTGCCTGAGGACAAGCCAACCCACACCGAGCAAATCCAGACTGTTTTGCTCTTCCCACCCCACAGCATTTTCTTCCCAGTAAAAGATTATTTTCTACGAAGAGGGAAAGTGTTCTGCAGCCATTTTGATTTGTTTGAGGCATTTAGGGAGGAGGTCAGCAAGACTTTTGTCTGTTGCAGTTCAGAATAGTATTGTACATCTGAAATACTTCTGAAAAGAAAGAGTTACTGAACACAGCAAAATAAGCTGCCCCTACCTAAAACAAAAAAAAAAAAAAAAAAAAAAAACGAGGGGTGGGTGGGTGGGTACAATTCATTATCTCTCCCTTGTGTCATTTTCGATTGACAGACTGGTATAATTTTGTGTGTGACCTTTGACAGGTCTGATTGGTAGTGGTACATGTATGTGACCTTTGACATGTCAGGTGATATTTGACTGACAAGACTGGTACATGTGTGTGTTTCTGGTTCAGTGTGTCAACACAAACACTGCCACGGAAAGTATAAAACAGTTTTTTGAAAACCATAATTGTGGGTTCACAAGATTCTGTCCACGTGTATGCTGTGAAACGGAGTGAAAGACCAATTTCTGTGAAACGGGGTGAAAGACCAGTTTCTGTGAAACGGAGTGAAATATCAATTTCTTCGATAGAACCTGTTAGTCTTATAAAATGTAATGGCTATAATGCTGTGCTGAATATTTCAACTCAATTTTTTGGAGATTTGTTTTCTTCTTCTGCTGCACACAACGAAGAAGGCCAGTCGGAGAATGGCACCATTAGTGCAGCGCGATACTCACTGTGGTGGCCTTGTCCTCATTGCTGGTCAGTCGGCAGCGTTGCATTTTCAGCCGGCTGCTTTTTTGTTCCATTCCAGTCTATGCATCTCGCATCATCATCAGCGTTGACCATCGTCACCCCATCGTCGACCACCGTCACTCTCGTTTGATTGTTCAGTTTCACCTGCACCACCGTGACAAAGGGCACAATTTTCTTCCAGTTTTTTAATAAATTTTTTTTCTCACTCCCCTACCCGCCCATCCCCAGTGACAGTGTTGAGAGGTTAGCTTTAAAGGAACTAGCACTCTCAAAATGTGTTAAACAAAATCACCGGCCTTTCTCTGGAAAAAGAAGAAGATTGAAACAAAAATGTCAGGTTGAGGCTTTTGTTTTAAATGCTCTGTGTGTGTGTGTGTGTGTGTGTGTGTGTGTGCACATGCGCGTATGTATGTAATGTATATTTGCTGGTGTGCACTGCTCTTAACGTTTTGCAGCCAATGTTGCAGTGACGTGGAAGAGGACTTGGTAGAGAGTGTGTGTATTTTTCCTGTCTCTTTCTTTCACTGTGCTTGTGGTTTTGTGTATTTGCTCTCCACAGGTTGGTTTATCATTCCCTTCCCCCTTCTGACCACCGCCCTCGTCAAGTGTTTTATTTGAAATTCAGGTCGGATATGGATAAAGGGAAAGGAGGGAGGGAATTAAAGCTTACATTGTATACTTTCTGAAGATTGGAAAGCTGCTCTGGGTGTTGTTCTCTTTCGTCAAAAGATTGCAGTGTTTCTGCAGACAGTTGCAGAATTTTTGAGGTTTTGTAAGTGCTTTTGAACTCGGACACAATGTCATCGTGATGAGATGAGACGATGGAGTGAAGTGATGCCTTAATCTTAAGCGGAATGTTTTGGCTTGTCCATTCCAGATGATGGGTTTGGGTTTGTTTTGTTTGTTTGACGCTGTACAGTTTGGGTTTGTCAGCTTCAGGTTTGTTGCGCTTTCAGGGCCTTTCTTGGAAGCTGCGCTTGGAGCAGTCTAGCTTATTTTGTTTGCAAAGGGAAGCGTCGTTTGTGCGACGGCAAGCTTCTTTGCGTATCAGTTTTCAGTTGTTGTCTTCATGCATAGTGTCAGGCCAGTTGTATCGACATCAAATTCGGTTGGGTCATATCATAAAAGGTGTGGAACGGTAAGTGCATGATGGTGAAATGACAGAGCTCATGAGCTGCATCGAAGAAAAGATGGGTGTTCTTATCTCCCTTCGTGCATTAGCTCCCTTTCGGTATAGTCCTTACAGTCTGTGTGGACTTAAAGCAACATTGAAACTACAATGATAAAACAAAGAGAGGTCCAAACCCCGGGGGAAAAATCAACAACTCCAGAGCCAAACAATCAAAAGAGTAAATTCACAAATGATGAATGTGTGTGAAAATGCTGGGGGTATTATGACCATTGTATAGATTTTTTTTTTATACAGATATATATATATATTATGTGAATTTAGTTTTTATTGTCAACAGAGTAGTGTTAGCAGAATGAAACCAGATACAATTCTTTTTCCTCCTCAACTTTAAAGATCCACATACTTCGTGAAGCTGAAGTTGATTTTTTTAGATCCATGTACCTCATGAAGTTGAGGTTGATTTTAGATCTATGTACCTCATGAATTTGAGGTTGGTTTTAGATCCATGTACTTCATGAATTTGAGGTTGAACACTTTGATTCCAATCCCAGTAAGTCCATGTATTAATTGTGATGTAGATTGAACACAGTAGTCAAATCCTAATACCTCCATCTGTGTGTATGTGTATACTTTCAAATCCATTTGGTTTGTTGTTGGGCTCGTGTGATGGTCTTGTGGATGTTATTTTGCCATCCTCTCTCTCTCTCTTCCTGTCCGGGATGGACTGTTGGGTTCGAGCCCGCATTGGAGTGAAAATTTCGTGTTTATATCTCCTGTTTCCTTATTCATTTTTCCAGTTATACCATTTGCTACCTCTCCTTGAATATTTAATCATCACTATTCATTTTATTATATATTACTGGTAGTATTAAGACAACGTTTTTTTTTCCTTCCGCATGTGCGTATTCTTAGACTTCCTGTTTTGGTTTCCAAGAGAGCCCCTTGTCAAAATTTCACATATTTCATGCAAGAAAAAAAACAAAAACCTCTTCACCCCTGAAAGACTATATATATTTATTTTGTTCTGGTGGACTCTTTTATGTTGTGCGTGTGATGTATATCAGTTTTATTCATTTTACAGGCCACTTTGTTAGATTTTTGTTGTTACCATTTTGTGTGTGTGTGTGTGTGTGTGTGTGTGTGTGTGTGTGTGTGTGTGTGTGTGTGTAGACAAATAGTTTCACTGTTGGTATTTTCCAATCCCAGGAAATAAATTCCTCAACAAACGATACAAATGCAAAACAGGAAGTGATGGAAATGATATTATCAGGGTGCACCGGGGTGCCAAATGCCAGATCATCCAGAATCTAGTCCGACATCTAAGATCACAAAAAAATCGTTCCTTTCCGTTTCGTCTCTGCCCAGAGGCGTTGGGGCTGCTTGTCCTCAGTTAACTGTGTTGGTTGTATTAGGTACCTTCTCATTCATGCCGCCAGTGGTATTGAATGAAGTTTGCGCTATTAGATTTTATGTCCTGGTGCGCTTACTCTTTTCCTTCCAAGGAACAGGTTGACTAAACTGAATACTGTTGGCCCATTCTCATGCCCACTTTGGGGGAAATTTCTTAGTTTTTTAATTTGTTTCCACCTCAAAAGATACTCTTTTGTACGGCCCTTGTTTGGTTTTTGAAGCGGTTAGATGAAAACTGGTTGATGATAACTATACGCAGATGCTTGGCACTGATATTAGCCATTATGCGATTTTTTAAAATAATTTTTATTCTTTGCGATTGTTCATGATTTTTGTAGAAGTTATTTTATGTTTGTTTTTTAAAGCCAGATATTGAAAAGTTAGAATGTCCAGCAACGTCAACATCTCCATACTTTACATGCCATTACATTACACAAGGGCTGTATCAAAGGGACTACTTTTTTTGGAATGTGTGTGTAATTGTTATGTATGTATATATCATCATTATGCTTGACTTGTGTGAACAGTTTAATGAAGCGTGAAAGATTTTTTGTGTGGTTTTACGGTTTGTTTTGCCAACATAACCAAAATGGTTGACTGGACTGTAAAAGCCTAAAACAGCTATTGTGTATGCCTCTATTTATCTGGTATTCAGCAGTCTCCGTGTCCGTGTTGGGAACCGTCTTTGTTGAGATTGCACGACTCTTCTTTTATATATATATATAGCTTTTTATTGGAGCAGACATCTGGAGAATGGAGGTGGTGGTGGGGGAGATAACTGTATCTTTCAGGAAGGCTTTCACAGGCATGGTTAGCTTGTTACATCCCCTTAAATTTGACAGTTAGAGCTTAAATACAGATTAACTGTGAAAATAATGTTTTGTCTGTCAGTGCAACTTGGATGCTAACTGTGCGGAGACGGAGATACGTCTGCAGTTAGGAATCTCCCATTTTGGACTGACATTAGTGACATAATTTGCGTTTTCCATCTCTCCGTCTCAGATGAGCCAATGCCAGCTACTGCGCTAAAAGTACCAGTTGAGTGTTCTGTGTGTTACTGTCAACACCTAAGCTGGAACTTTCACTCCTGATTCATTCTTACAGGAGAGGCACCACCCTTCAGTATCTTGTCATGATTATTTTGACCTGTGTCAGCAAGCCTGGAGAAATAATTGGTGGCATCTGTAAAACTGAGTGTTGTGAGAAAAACTGCGTACAGAAAGCACAAAGGGCGCCTTTTTCATCTTTAACGGGGTTTTTCGTGTACAGCTTTGTGGAGACAGATACATTGTATAATCCATGAAACGTATGTGTGTGGGGGGGGGGGGGGGTAGGTAAAAAGACCCACATTCAGTTGGTGTTGTGGCACCCACCCCACAAACTGAGTGGGGGTATTTTACCCCACCCCCCTCTTCACAATTCATTGTGACCCACCTTGATAATTTATCAGCCAATGTGTGGATGAAATGACTCATTACTTCACAGTACTACAGGGCAGCGCTCTAAGAACTCATTGCCTCCATTACCATCTCACTTGGGTTCATTTTTTGTCCATTGTCGTTACCGCAGTGGGGTTAAGAACAACAACCTGATGTCACACAATGAACAATCCACAGATGTGGGAATGATGCCTGTGGTTCCATACTTTGACCATCCAGTCAGTATTGCTGAAACATCACACAGCACTGTTTTTTTAACGTGAAAGGGATGCTGTGAAGTATATTTTTCGATAGACGCAAGCAGCATTTTCAGTTGCGAGGAATGGACCTGCAGACCAGTAGCCAGCTGTGGTCTTTCTTGTTTGTCATACCCACCGCTGTCTCTGCTAGTCACAAAAGCCTCATTCAGATGCGAATGTTTAACAGTTTTACAGAAATACTGTTGGCACGGTTATTCAGGTGTAAATTGAATCATGTTGAACAGAAGAAAAATATGACATTGTAGAGTAGCATTGACAATACAGACATCGAGCCGAGCATCATGACCCCTTACTTTTTATGACACTGACCTTCAGATGACACTGTCAAGAGGTTGACCTTGACCTTTGCTGTGCCACAATGACTGGCCAAATTTTCTTCTCAGGTACATGTGGGTGGAGGTTGCGCTATTTATTTTCTGTGTCAGTTCGTGTATGCGTGTAGTGCATGCGCCGTGTTTCATCGCCATACGATCCATACATGTACATGTGTGCGTAGTGCTAGATCTCATTGTGTGTCAGTGTATACGTGTACGTATCACGGTTGATTGTCACAGCTCAACATTGCATCTGATAAATGCGCTACATCAGCGTGCTGTCACTGCACAATTTGCAATAAAAACACATTTGTAAGAAATTTTTTATTTCAGGCATGTGCTGTTGGAAGATTGGAGTATGGTGTGTGTGTGTGTGTGTGAGTGTGAGTGAGTGAGTGAGTGAGTGAGTGAGTGAGTGAGTGAGTGAGTGAGTGAGTGAGTGAGTGAGTGAGTGAGTGAGTGAGCGAGTGTTCATGTGCATGTGTGCACGTGCGTGCATACATACATGTGTGCTCATGTGTGTGTGAAGAGTTGGAGTTTCAAATTTCAACTGCCTGTTCAGTTCACCGCCAACATCCAGCAATATTGGTAAACTGTGCAGTCCCTTGGCATTGCATGGTTTTTGAATTTAAGGGAAAACTGTACAGATCCTCTGTCCAAATTGCAAGTTCTCATTGGAAAGGCAATGCTCCTCCAACTGATTTTATTTACATGCCCAGCACTGTAGACGATGACACGATTCAACCACAGTTACAGTGAGAAGCAACAGAAAGATCACACATGACACTTGTACAGCAGCAAAAAAAACCACACACGTTCCTCTTTTTCTCGTGAATTTTTATTTATTTATCTGACATTATGTTGAAAATACATTTGAATCTGCATTGTTAAATAGCTAGCCTAAGTGCTGGACACATTCTGTACACATCTTCCATGATACGCAGCGCACAGACACACTTCAAGCACACCAGTAACATGACCAGGCAGGAGTTATGACATACATAATATATATATATCTATACACATTGCAGTGTAGCCACGGGCCACAGCAACACCTGCAGTTGCTCAGGAAGTCCTGGCTACAAAGACTCTCGCCCCACCGCTCAGCGACGGTAACACCCATACATTATGCTGGTAAGCTGGTCGTTTCAGCAGAATTACATCGACACACAAACTATAACGTTAATGGTGGATTGGGTTACAATGTAGGTCAGTGAAGGAGATACCTGGCTGACATTTTGAGTGTAGTTGATATACCATACACACACCCCTCCCTGTTTACTTACGTGCATTGATCACTTGTCTTGCTGAAGTTTGTACAAGTTTCAGTTTCACAATTTAGGTTTCAGCACACAACTATGTACACCATCATCGTCATCAGCAAAACACAGACTTCACACAGTACAAGGTGACCTCTTACGACTCTAGCCACTCCCAACTTCACTCGACATACTGTTTCACTCGCATTCATACAAATCTCACCAAGTTTCCCTTTTTTACATGCACGCACACACACTCTCCAAGTTCATACATGTATGATCATATCGGTACATGTTCTTTTCCCTAAAAAAAAAAAGACTCTTACTGTACCAATATAATTTTGCAAACCATAAACAACACACAGTACCCCAAAAGCCCAAACAGTCCACCTACATCACTATCCTTCATAGCTTGTGCGCTCTAGTACCACGGCCAGTCCTACGTACCCCAGAAGAAGAAGCAGCAAGAAGTGATTTTAAGAGGAGCATGACTGCTTACAAGCTGCACTGGTCTATTGTGATTTCATTCTTCAGCAGCATGGAGCATACAAATTTGCTGCAACAGTAGCAGCCACGCTACACCCCCCCCCCCCCCCCAATTAAAACATGGAATTGTCCAGATGGTATTAAATGATCACACTGCAGTCATGCTGGAAGGATATCTCAGTAGCTAGCACCGTGTCTTCTGTTTTACCGGACATCATTCAGATTCACAATATTTGAAAGCCAGTTGGAAAGACTCAAACCTGAAACAAACCCACCACTTACACCCCCCCCCCCCCCCCAATCTTTCTCCTCTTTGTCTCCTTGTCTGAAGACTGATGGCACGGTGGTCCTAAGACATCGTTGTCAGCTCTCATGTCGACTCTGAATGAACATCAAAACTGAGCACCCCACCCGAAACCTAACACGCCCACAGCGCGCACGCTAGCACACCCACAGCGCGCACGCTAGCACACCCACATCGCGCACGCTAGCACACCCACAGCACGCACGCTAGCACACCCACAGCGCGCACGCTAGCACACCCACAATGAGCACACTGACGGTCAACACCAAGATTGAGCTGAGTATGCCAACTGACGAAATACACTCACTTTCTCGATGAGAAGGGAGGCGGGACAATTACGCACAACTACAGCAACAACGCCCGGAACGGCACTGCCATGACGGTTAACAAACACGCTGGTGGGGAGGGGAGGAGTTCAACAGAATTTCGGTCATAAAACGATCGGGAGTCTGCAAAACACGCAGATAGGCAGTTACTTAATTCAAACTCCAGGCACCCTGCCAGGCAAATGCAGATTTAAAAAAAAAAAAAAAAAAAAAAAAAAAAATCTCCGTTAGTGAGGTAGTGGCTAAACTTTTTACATCACCATCATGATCCAAGGAATTCAGTCGCACGCACAAACAGTCAACTACACTCACGGGGCTCGCGCTCTCTCTCCATTTGCCAAACATTCTGGGCCGACGGGCCTCGCGTTGGCGTTCTGTCCAAACGCTTCCCCTGCCCATCTTTCACAGTGGCGGCAGCGGCAGCAGAGGAAGTGAGAGTGGTGCCAGCCCGAGGGACGCGGAGTGCCAGCACAGAGAGAGAATGCTGCCAACGATGCTGCACTGGCCAATGTGTCACCCTCTTGTTGCTGCCAGTCGGGAGAGCACCTCAAAGAGTTAGAGACTTGGGTCAAACTTGTTTAGCCCGCTAACAGCCTCCTGGCTTCTCTCTCCCTTTCTGCTCCCCGTAAATACTAAACGAGAAGAATATACTTCAATGCACAAGGCATGGAACAGCCTTCCGGCTTTTCTCTCCCTTTCTCCTCCCTGTAACTACTACAAGAGGAGAATATTACCAGATCAACTTCCTGCTTCCATAGACAAATGTCCCCCGACTGTGATGACCAGCACTGTTAACACTGAAGTGACTTCAAATGCAGCACTCCCCTGCATGTCAAGTCAGTTGCTTCAGGAACTGGCACACACGCTCACAACACCGGCCTTCATGCAAACAGAGGCAGTGTCCTTGGTGGCGACGATGCACCTTGCATTTACTTGCATGCCAGGCGAGAGTATTGTGGTTGCATTTGTGCGACATCTGTCCAGCGCTAACTCCCACTGTTTGTTGCACCGCCGTGCAAACTGAACGCTCCAGGGGGCCACTGTGCTGGCAGCATAAGGGGGAAAGCCGGCAGCCTTCGCTCAGGCCCGAGGGAGATGCTGCACTGAGATTACTAAGCCTTGCATCACCCAAGTTCCGCAATGCACTCCCAAGTCCACTGCTGACTGAGGTGAAGAAGAAAAAGAAGAAGAGAAGAATGAGTTGTGTTTTTGTCCTGCTGGCAGGTGCAGGTGTGCATGAGCTCTGTTCACTCATGCCGCACGCATCGCGACGCTGACTGAGCCACCGTTCCCATCAACACCTTGCACACACATCCACACTACCACCTACTAAACTGACACACCCAAGCACGCTCGACTGTAACACAGTCCACTGGCCTCCGGGGTGAACAATGGCGACCAACGCCTCTCCACGAAAAGGGGTACAATTACAAATACAATCAAACTTAACGTCATGTACAAAATGACGAGAGAAGAAAACCCTGAAAGAAAGAAGGCCCAAGCAGCATCCCGGTGCATCCTGGAGAGAAGGGACACAAGAAGAAACACAAATCACTGGCCAAAAGCTGGAAGGGCGACGCTGTCCCATCCCACAGGAACTGTAGGGAAATAAATCTGCTGTGCGCTCCATCGCTACCTCCTTTCTGCTGAACTACCAGGCCCTGTCACCCAGCCAACTGCAAGTGCCATGCAGAGTCGGTTGGTGTGGGCTGACTACAGTTGTGTAGGTTGGAGTGGGCCGACTACAGCTGGGTTCAAATGCCACAACAACGCACCAGAGTCTGTCCACAGTGACTGCATCCACAGTGCACAAAAGCAGCGTCACAAGGCCTGGAACAGGTTCGGATCAACCAGGTGAACCTCCTCTAAAAGGGGAACCAAACGTACAGCAGCATTGTAAATAAAACGAAATACATGTGGTCTAGACAAGTGACATGGTGTAGAAACAATCATTTGACTACATAATGCCAATCAATTTTTAAAACATACATTTCTTTTTTTTTGCTGTCCACTTTCTCACATCACACACACATATATTATATATATGCCATCTTCACAATTTGTGTTTGTGTCAGACTGTGGACTGTATAGCCTATAGGACTTGTTGATACGAGACAGCATTCTGCAAATGTTTTCTTCCTCTTTCACATACAGTGCTTTTACTTGTTTCAAACATGTCAGATTAATCTATGACACAAAAATACACATTAACAATAATAATAACGGAATTGTAACACAAGTGACACTGACATGAATGAGTTAGTAATTGCAGGTTCTTACAGCAAAAAAAAAAAAAAAGAAAGAAAGAAAGAAAAAAAAGAAGAGGATAATCTGAACTAAAAATAACGAGTGTATTAGGATAAATTAAAAGCCGGAGTGAAGGCACCTTTAATGGAAACAGACTGAGAGGAAAATGACAAGTTTACAGTTTACACAGTACCCCCCCCCACCCTCATCCAAACAAACATTCAAAAATCTGAAACGAGGCCCAGAGCGTTTGTTTAGAATCAACACTCAAGGGAGTTAATCAGCACTCGAAATACGTAAAACAACAACAAAGACCTGAGCTGACCTTACATACCTCGCACTTGCATGCATTCCACGTGAGAGTTACCACAGGCAACTCGGGTCTTTCTTGTTGTACTTGTGATACAGATTTTCCGTGCTAATTAAAACACATTCAAAACAAAACGCACCCATCCGTTGATCTGGCACAGTTTCTGTCAAACTGACCCACGGCCTGCATGTTCCCTGCAACTGTCAGTACAGGAGACAGCACAAGTCGTCACCAAAAGCACGTGGGTCACACTGCATGGGCACTGGGGTAGGTCACCTGGTGGTGAATCAATGCATGGTGAAGTCAGCGGAAGGACATTTTCCATACTTCTGGCAACCAGAGAAGTGGGTCAGTTCACAGTGTGTGTGTGTGAAGCAACCAGAGAAGTGGGTCAGTTCACAGTGTGTGTGTGTGTGAAGCAACCAGAGAAGTGGGTCAGTTCACAGTGTGTGTGTGTGTGAAGCAACCAGAGAAGTGGGTCAGTTCACAGTGTGTGTGTGTGTATGTGTGTGTGTGTGGGGAGGGGGTTGGGGGGGGTGGGGTGGGGGGCAACCAGTGAAGCAACCAGCTCACAGAACATGTGTGTGCCAGCCTTGGACATGGAAGCCAGGGATTTCCAGCATCATGGTAAACTTCTCAGACCACACTGAACAACTTGATTCATTCACTTCCCTTTCTTCTTAAAGCTGAATCCTCCTATTTTGCAAGAACCATCTCACTGCTAATAATTTATGCAAGCAGTCATGGCAAAACACTGTTCACCTTTTCCTCTGCAATAAGCTGTTTGGGTGATCAGCTCATAGTGGAATACACTTGATCATGTTGATGCAATCTGCGCTCCCCCCCCCCCAACAAACAAACAAAAAACCAACCTGAAAGTCAAAACAAACACCATTCCACTGTGTTTGCTCAGCCGCCAAGTTAGAATCCAACCTTCTCTGCAAGGAAGCGATTTTTCCACAATTTTCCTGGTGCAACCTGCCCCCAACCAGACCTCGAAGCAAGCTCAGCTTTGAGGAGACTGCACGCCACAAAACTGGCTTCAGCTTTGCCAGCCCAAGAGGGGAGAGAGAGGCTGACAACCTGATCACTACACACGTCTCTGCCACAGTGCAAGTTGCTCTAGCTGTGACCCCCCCCCCCCCCCCCACAGACCACACCACTGCCGGACTTCGCCACAGCCGACTGTGAGTGGGCCCGCGGTCTCAGAGTCAGGACGATCTGAACATAGGCAAGGGCAAGTCAGGAGGTACAGCAGGCACTTCCTGCAGGTCACAGACTCGGCGCCATCGCATGCTGATCTGAGGGAAGTCATTACTGTGAAATATTCACAGAGAGGGCTTTACCCCATGCACCATGTGCATGTCTTCAAAGTTGTTCGCATGCAGCTGTTCTAACAGCTTTCGTGAGAGCAAGCTTCCCAGTTTCAATCTACGGACAGAAGTCTCAAATACGTGCAGGGCACAGCAAGTTTCCAATTTCCATCCATCAAATGCACCGTCCTAGTCTTTGGCACTTCCAACAGCCCCTGACACATTCCACATCCCACAGTCACTCCACATCCCCGCCACCCACTGACCCCCAAGTTCGCAGGCTTGGCAGGCACAGCAAATCCCTGACACAGGGTAGGAGGGCAAGTCCTTGTGTCAGACCTACTGTGATTTCACACTCTTCGGTCTTTGTCCTTCAGATCAGGCCTCCCTTTCACTGCAACCTCCAAGGACAGGCTCTTATCCTCCACGGTCAGGCCAGGCCCCCAAAGACTTCCCTGGCAGCGGCTCAGCCCTCAAAGACTTCCCTGGCAGCGGCTCAGCCCTCAGACTTCCCTGGCAGCGGCTCAGCCCTCAAAGACTTCCCTGGCAGCGGCTCAGCCCTCAGACTTCCCTGGCAGCGGCTCAGCCCTCAGACTTCCCTGGTCTCAGAGTCAGGACGATCTGAACATAGGCAAGGGCAAGTCAGGAGGTACAGCAGGCACTTCCTGCAGGTCACAGACTCGGCGCCATCGCATGCTGATCTGTGGGAAGTCATTACTGTGAAATATTCACAGAGAGGGCTTTACCCCATGCACCATGCGCCCTCAGACTTCCCTGGCAGCGGCTCAGCCCTCAGACTTCCCTGGCAGCGGCTCAGCCCTCAAAGACTTCCCTGGCAGCGGCTCAGCCCTCAGACTTCCCTGGCAGCGGCTCAGCCCTCAAAGACTGTCATGGTATATCCCTCCGCATCACCGAAGCAGAGCACTGCAGGCTGCGTGCAATTGTCAGACCACCAGGCTGCCACCCACGGCAGGACGAGATCCTTCTCTGGGCCAGCGGTGGCTGTCAGCCTGGTACTGCTGGAGGCAGGTACAGGTCACACAGTCTAGTTTCACACACACACACACACGGACACACACATCATTTTCAGTTCATGCTGATGATGACAAGAAGTGGACCACCAACCCACTTCATGCCTGGAAGTGGTTCCTGCGTGCCCCTTTGGACACGGTTCATTTGCTCCCCCACACAGTCTGCCTCTCTTGGCCTCCACGCACTCATCCCTTCATCTCAAACAGCACTGGGTGGGGGTGGGGGGAGGGTGGTGGTGGTGGGGGCAACAATGCCCACACCCCAACTCACACGCTTCCATGCATAGATTCAGCTACACACACATCTAACATGCACACCTACAAAAACAACAGCGAAGGTGACACAGACGCATAGTGCTGTAACTGACGTCCAACCCGACAAGAACGTAGAAGAGCGTCGGCTCCGCTCGGCACACCGGTTGCGGAACTCGAATCCGTCACGCCACGGGGCACACGTCAGCGTCACTCACGCCCCGCCTGCCTTAGGAATCAAGCCAAGCCTGTCCCAAGACCCGCCTCCTTCAGCAGCCGTGCTGCCCAAACCCAGTGCAAGGAATCCGTCTTTCCATTCATTGCCACGCAGCAACTTGTGGGTCTGCAGGGGCAAAACTGCCCAGGATCTGGATTCAATAGTATTGTGTCCGTGTCTGCAGTTGACAACCGGGCAGTCTTCAGTCGTGGTTCCCCGTCCACCTCCTCAGATTCCAATGATACATCTGGCAACGCTCTTCCTGTGCAACGCAGACCTCTGACAATAACTGGGTCGGAAGCCGGCTCTGAACTGTCTGCTGAGGCGGGCAGGCGATTCCCAGAGACCAGGCTCTTGTGGGCGATGCTGGGGCACCACGGCAGGGTCTTCTGCACAGGGATGGCGGCTGCCTGCCTTTCAACCACCACCAGAACTCTCGGTAGGTACAGGTCCGTCGGTCAGCCGTGGCGGCCGGGCTCTGCTCCCTCGCTGGAGCCAGAAGTCTGACAGTTTGCACGGCGTGACACACAAATCACATCGTCGGAGTTTTCACCAGCTGGGAAGCCAGAATGCAGACACATATGGAAAGACTGTTGCTACCCCCCACCCCACCCCCCACAGCAACAACACGCGTATCAGTCCGTCAGGAAGCCAGAAACATCACTCTGACCAGAACCATGTCATCATGGTCTAAAGTTTAAGGCAAGGGTTATAAACACAGAGCATCACCTGTCACACCATCCATCACTCAGCGAGAATTTCAGACAAACCCAGTCCACGTCTTCACACCACGCAGGCAAGCGGAGCGTTGCTCCTGCCCATCGCTCGCTCCGTCACTCAGGAAGCTACAACGTGAAGCAGGATGACACCGCTGTCCTTTCCACGAGCAGACAGCTTGTTGCAGCACAGTCTCACACAGCCTCACCCATCCACCAATCAGGCATGGGGTTGTGACCCCACCCCATTTACAGTCCACCAATCAGGTGTGGGGTTGTGACCCCGCCCCTCACACAGTCCACCAATCAGATGTGGGGTTCTGACCCCACCCCATTCACAGTCCACCAATCAGGTGTGGGCTTCTGACCTCGCCCCATTCACAGTCCACCAATCCGGTGTGTGGTTCTGACCCCACCCACCTCACACAGTCCACCAATCAGGTGTGGGTTCTGACCACACCCACCTCTCAGGGTCCACCAATCGGGTTTGGAGTTCTGACCCCACCCACCTCTCACAGTCCACCAATCAGGTTTGGAGTTCTGACCCCACCCAACTCTCACTGTCCACCAATCAGGTGTGGAGGTTTTGACCCCCAGTCATTCACCTCTCTCACTACACTGCTCAGCTGTGGGGTTCCAACCCCCAGTCACCTCTCACTCCACCAATCACGTGCGAGGTCATGACCCACTGCCCGTCTCTCATTCCACCGAATCAGGCATGTTTTTTGTGTGTTTTTTTTCTGTCCCATTCATTTCTCATTCCACCCAGGTTAGGTGTTGTTGTTTTTTCTTCTTCTTTTTTTCTGACCACACTCGTCTATCACTCCACCCAAACAAGCTGTGTGGGAGTGAGTGGGGTTTGGGTGTGGGGGAGGGGTGGGGGAAGTCCTGACCACGTCCATCTTTCATTCCACCAATGATGAGGTGTTGTGGGGGTGGGGAGGGGTGGGGGGAAGTCCTGACCACGTCCATCTTTCATTCCACCAATGATGAGGTGTTGTGGGGGTGGGGAGAGGGGAAGAAGTCCTGACCACGTCCATCTTTCATTCCACCAATGATGAGGTGTTGTGGGGGTGGGGAGAGGGGAAGAAGTCCTGACCACGTCCATCTTTCATTCCACCAATGATGAGGTGTTGTGGGGGTGGGGTGAGGCGGGGTGCTGGGGGTGTAGAGAGGAAGGGAGGGGGTGGGGTAGTGGGTGGGGGGGGGGGGGGGGGCTCTGACCCAGCCCGTCTCTCACTGCAGCGCTAAGGAAGCCAGAAATCAGACAGACGGCACCACTGTCCCTAGGGGCGGAAGGCGTGTTGTTATAAAGGGGTCTGGGAGGTGAAGGAGTTGGTGCTGCTGCTGGCAGAGAGGGAGAGGGTGGAGCCCTGGGTGGACAGCTGCTCGTCATCCCGCGAGGGGTCCTGCGATGCTGCCACCACCTCCGCAGCGTTCAGCCCCATGGCCGTGGTCTCCGCGTCAAAGTTCTGTAGATCCCGTTGCTGACGGTCCAGCAACGCTCGCCACCTCTCCGAGTCTTCTTTGCTGAGAGCTGTTCTTTCTTCTTCCATCTGGGGAGGCAAAAACAACAACAAACATTGTAGCCTATGCTCAGAAAGGCACACTGATCAAGTTGAGGGGGGCTGGGAGGGGCTGGGGCTGGGGGCTGTCAGTATAGCACTACCAAGTCCTGTCAGTAAAACACTACCAAGTGCTGTCAGTGTGGTTCTACCAAGTGCTGTCAGTGTGGCACTACAAAGTGCTGTCAGTGTGGCACTACCAAGTCCTGTCAGTAAAACACTACCAAGTCCTGTCAGTGGAGCACTACCAAGTGCTGTCAGTGTGACACTACCAAGTGCGGTCAGTGGAGCACTACCAAGTCCTGTCAGTAAAACACTGCCAAGTGCTGTCAGTGAGCACGACCAAGTCATGTCAGTAAAACACTGCCAAGTGCTGTCAGTGGAGCACTACCAAGTCATGTCAGTAAAACACTGCCAAGTGCTGTCAGTGGAGCACTACCAAGTGCTGTCAGTGTGACACTACCAAGTCCTGTCAGTAAAACACTGCCAAGTGCTGTCAGTGGAGCACTACCAAGTCATGTCAGTAAAACACTGCCAAGTGCTATCAGTGGAGCACTACCAAGTGCTGTCAGTGTGACACTACCAAGTCCTGTCAGTAAAACACTGCCAAGTGCTGTCAGTGGAGCACTACCAAGTGCTGTCAGTGTGGCACTACCAAGTGCTGTCAGTGTGGCTCTACCAAGTGCTGTCAGTGTGGCACTACCAAGTCCTGTCAGTAAAACACTGCCAAGTGCTGTCAGTGTGGCTCTACCAAGTGCTGTCAGTGTGGCACTACCAAGTGCTGTCAGTGTGGCACTACCAAGTCCTGTCAGTGTGGCACTACCAAGTCCTGTCAGAAAAACACTACCAAGTCCTGTCAGTGTGACACTACCAAGTGCTGTCAGTGTGACACTACCAAGTCCTGTCAGTAAAACACTGCCAAGTGCTGTCAGTGGAGCACTACCAAGTCCTGTCAGTGTGACACTACCAAGTCCTGTCAGTAAAACACTGCCAAGTCCTGTCAGTGGAGCAATACCAAGTGCTGTGAGTGGACCACTACCAAGTGCTGTCAGTAAAGCACTACCAGCAGACCCACTATGCTCGCATGTGATTTTGCAGTAGTGACCAGCTTTCTATAGCCCATTTTTCAATATCCACTGGAGCGTTGTACTTAGTGTTGGCATGGCTGGCGCCATATGAAACTGCTGCCATCTCAGTGCGCTCTGTGTACACCATACAACTTCATGCAAAAGCCACATCCGTGACGTGCATACGTGTTTAGCTGTAACCTACACCTGCACTTTTGGCGGAATGACCGGGGTGTTTTATGTGCCACTGCAGTAACACGGGGGTGGAATGGATACCAAAACACGAATAACAGCACAGAAAGTTGACCCTGGAGAAGAAATTTCTCCTGCCACTCCTGCATGGATTCGAACCCGGGACCTTTCAATCATGAGTCTCGTGCCCTAGCCGCTGAGCTATTCCCTCTGCCCCCACTGCTACTGTGGCAACACAGGGGGTGCCAGTCATCCGTCCGCCGCACCCACCTTCTGCTCCAGAAGCGCCCTCCGGAGGGAAACCCTCTCCTCCAACACCTTGCGCTCCCGCTTGTGCTGGGCATCAGCATTCTCCTTGACCTTGCTCTGGTACACCATCAGCAGCTCCAGCTCCTGCTGCAGGCGCGTGCGCAGCTCGCTGGCCTCCCCCATCTGCGTCTCGTCCAGCCGCACCTGCACACAGCCCGCCCCGCCCGTCAGGTCAAGGTCACAGTCCTCTCTCTTTTACTGGATCTTCCACCCAGACATGCAACAATGTATACACACTCACAGGTACAATGTTGTCTCTTTCACTGGATTTTCCACCCAGACATCCAATGTTACACACACACATGCACACACCCTTCTACTTTTTTCACACTAATTATTTTTCTATTTTCTTCTCTTTTACAATGATACACACACATTCCTCTACCTTTAAAATAAAAAAAATATAAAAAATCCATACACTTTAGCACACAGTGAGGTGTACGCACCACCATGTTCACCACCAATCTCTTGCAGTAAGCTACTCACACACTTGTACTCTTTTACTGTATCTTGCAGAAAGATTTACGCACCACACCACTCTGCTCTTTCCAGGATCCTGCAGCCTGACATACACACACTTGACACACACTTCCACCCCTTTACTGGATCTCATTGCAAGACACACACTTCTACCCCTTTACTGGATCTCATGGCAAGACACACACATACTTCTACCCCTTTACTGGATCTCATGGCAAGCCAGACACACACTCTACCCCTTTACTGGATCTCATGGCAAGACAAACACATACTTCTACCCCTTTACTGGATCTCATGGCAAGACACACACATACTTCTACCCCTTTACTGGATCTCATGGCAAGACACACACATACTTCTACCCCTTTACTGGATCTCATGGCAAGACACACACTCTACCCCTTTACTGGATCTCATGGCAAGACATTCAGACAATCCTCCCCTTTTCTGGATCTTGCATTGAGACATACACACCGCTCTACTGTATCTGGCAGTGAGATATACACACCACTCTACTGTATCTAACAGTGAGATATACACACCGCTAAACTCCTTCCCTGTATCTTGCAGCAACACGCATACACCACTCTACTTTTTTTTATACTGTATCTTGCAGTGAGTTTTTTTTTGTTAGTGTATCTTGCAGTGAGGTATACACTCCACTCTCCTCTTTTAGTTTTAGTGTATCTTGCAGTGACACACCACTCTACTCTTTTACTGTATCTTGCAATGACACACCACTCTACTCTTTTACTGTATCTTGCAGTGACACACCACTCTACTCTTCTACTGTATCTTGCAGTGAGATGTACACTCCACTCTCCTCTTTTACTGTATCTTGCAGTTTGTTTGTTTTTACTGTATCTTACTCTTTTACTGTATCTTGCAGTGACACACCACTCTCCTCTTTTACTGTATCTTGCAGTGACACACCACTCTCCTCTTTTACTGTATCTTGCAGTGAGATGTACACACCACTCTCCCCTTTTACTGTATCTTGCAGTAAGATGTACACACCACTCTGCTCTTTTACTGTATCTCACAGTAAGATGTACACACCACTTTACTCTTTTACTGTATCTTGCAGTGACATGTCCACACCGCTCTACTCTTTTAGTGCATCTTGCTGCGAGATGCACACACCACTCTACTCTTTTCCCTGCTCCCTTCACGAAGAGCCTATTGGGTGCATCAGTCCCTCACAGAGCTGAATCTGATGTTTGGCCCACAATGCTGAACAGGGAGCAAATCCTGTTATATCCTATGTTCATCTTTCAGTCACTGCTTAAAGCACAGGATTTCACTGCGTCCTAACAAAGCACTAGATTGAGGCTGACGGTTCTTGTTTGTTTGCTTACCAAAGTCAATTACGCAGTGTGGAAACCAATGGCCTACACACAAACAATAACATGCACACAAATCTACTGTTGTTTTTCAGATGCAAGTTTTGATTACTGGCAGCAGGACTGAAATTCAAAGGACAAGCTCAAACCTCAATTTAGAAAACACACAAACTACACACGTGGAACAGAAAAAAAGACAAGAAAAAAAAGAAAAGGAGAAAAACAAAAAAGACAACTGCAAACAAAATGCACAGCTCTTTCCTTCACTGCTTTTAATCCCTAATCCCCCCCCCCCCCAAACCACCACATGAACACACCCAATTTTTAATTCTGTGTTCCACTGCAACCTGTCACACACAATCAGAAGAAAAAGCACTCTGCAACAAAGTGGATGTTACACCAAAGCGGACGTTATGTCAAAGCAGATGTAAAGCCACACTTGTCATGAGGTCCTGGCAGATGTTCACGGTGCTATGACTTGAGGTGACTCTGCAATATTTGTGTCCAAATCTTCTCTTTTCTTTCACTGCACCATTTATTGTCTAGATGCCATGACTTGTACGAAAACAGAGATATTTAATATTTATGATAAATTTAACGCATGTGAGGTGCAGTTTAGCTGCCACCTACACATTTTCCCTCTCTCTGCACAGACATGCATCGGTGCATGCACAACGGTGAAAGAGGGAGCATAAAAAAGAAAACGTGACACATAATACACACAGAAACTTACGATCACATGCCGCTTTCACAGACAAGCTACCAGTTAGTTCAGAAGCAATGTTGTCCACCTGTTCAAACTGACACTTCCCCTGATGAGTTTAATATGACTTTAAGCAAAAGACATTAGCTTCAGAGCTCAGGAGCTGCGTGAAAGTTGAGGTGGCCGTCCTGGGCTCCTGTCCCCGATAAGCCTACGTTACTGAGGATGTAACGCAACAAAACAGCTGCTGCTGTCACGATTGCCAGATTTGAATGACTTCCTTTAATTGCAAAACACCCTGCACCAGGTCACTACCTAAGGCACAAGTTTGTCTGAAGAGAACCCATGTATGGCATCGACATGATAGGCTACGCTCTACTTTCACCAAACGCTGCTTATCTGACTTGTGAAATGACACGCTGGTGTTGAAAACCAAAGGAGTGAATGCTGTAATATCTGCCTCTGTCTATTCAAGCTGAAAGACCTCACCAAAAATAAGCTCCATAGAACAACCCCCCCCCCCCTCCCCAAATTTTTTAATTTTTTTTTTTAAAAAACAACACACCCAACAAACCCACCTTGCTGCTTATATGCTACTGTGATTTAAATTCTTCCATGCTTGCACCAAATAATAAGACCTCCCCTATAAAACAAGGGACATTAATCATTCAAGGCCCATGTCATGATCTTAAAATACCAAGTGGTGGGGCATGAAATCCAAGCAACAGCCAAACAAACATATCCCACGCTGCAAGAAAACCTAACAGCAGCCATTTCCATGCGGTACTTTGAAAGCGATCCGTCACCATCACCAAACCCATTATTTACAGCAAATTACATTGGAGAAGGGCTACAACTGTTACCATTTCAAGTTTAAACTTACTGGCTAGTGGTCAAAAGAAGCGAATTACTTTTCTTTTCTTCCAATTTATGCATAATTCATGAAATAAGCCAGCATGAAGAATGATCACCACCCTTCCATACAATCACACCCACCCACAATCACACCTGCCTACAGTCACACCCACAATCACACCTGCCTACAGTCACACCCACAATCACACCTGCCTACAGTCACACCCACAATCACACCTGCCTACAGTCACACCCACAATCACACCTGCCTACAGTCACACCCACAATCACATACATGCCCATCCACAATCACACCTGCCTACAGTCACCCACACACCCACAATCACATACATGCCCATCCACAATCACACCCACCCACAATCACACCTGCTTAGTCACACCCACACACCCACAATCACATACATGCCCATCCACAATCACACCCACCCACAATCACACCTGTCTACAGTCACCCACACACCCACACCCACATACATGCCCATCCACAATCACACCCACCCACAATCACACCTGCCTACAGTCACCCACACACCCACAATCACATACATGCCCATCCACAATCACACCCACCCACAGTCACACACACACACACAATCACATACATGCCCATCCACAATCACATCCACCCACAATCACACCTGCCTACAGTCACACACACACACACACACACACATACATGCCCATCCACAATCACACCCACCCACAATCACATACACACTCACAATCACATACACACCTACCCACAGTCACATACACACAAAATCACATACACACCTACCCAGAGTCACATACACACACAATCACGTACACACTCACACACCCACAATCACACCTACCCACAGTCACATACACCCACAATCACATACACACCTACCCAGTCACATACACACCCATCCACAATCACCCACATATGCCCACAATCACATACACACAATCACATACACACTCACCCATATCACATACACACTCAAACACACCCATACACCAGCAAATCCAAGCACCCGGTTCCAGCACCCTTCAGCTCCACAGCATAATACACGGCTTACTTTCAGGTTCTGTTTCACTGCATTCAGTTTCTGTTTCAGAGTGAACGCTGTGATGACACAGACTTGCCTGTCACCCATCATTTCTAATCTAACAAGACTGTGCAGTCTTTCAACCAACAGGCCAACCATCCCCATTAGTTTATCTTAAAAACAGCCATCACAACAAATTGCCTAACCCTATGTCTATGATCACCTTTCTAAATCTTTTTTTCCTTTTTCTTTTTCAGGAGGGGGGTGGGGACAAAACAATACATATATATCCAAAATGATGCAAGAGAGAGGAAAAAGAAGAAGAAGAAAAAAAAAGAGTGAGGGTGGGAGGGTGAATTTTTTTACAAAAATGAAACATTTCTTTAGAATACTGTTTCTAGCCTGCTGCTCTTTGTCCATCTGATGACTGAACGGGGCATCACTCATTCACTGGGTTGCTTGCAGGAAACTGATCCCATTACAATGCCTGCCAGATGCAGGGAAAACCCAGATGCAGACATGAGCCAAAAGGTCAGCATGCGACTTGCGGCAATGCTGCTCCTACTGAAGACCGACCTGACACAGGCAGGCTGGTTCAAACTTGTTGGAGGCGCCTGACTTTGCAAAGGCTTCAACAGTCTCTTTGCCACTCCCTTCCCGTCACTGTGGCCGGTGTAAAACACCAAGAAGCATGTCTGAGAGGGTGGTAAGGTCTGAATCAAAGCACACAGTGCCTTGATAACCCCCCTTTGGGATCCTGCAAGCAATCCACACACTTGTCTCCCAGTCCTACTTGTACTGACTACCAGCAGCCTTCAAGCCTCGTAGACTATGTACCGTCAGTAACTTGTAGCTTGGCTATGTACAACCAATAACTTGCAGGCTGATTATGAGCAGGCTATGTACAATCAACTTGTAGCTAGCTTGGCTATGGACAATAACTTGTAGCTAGGCTATGTATAATCAATAACTTGTAGCTTAACTTGTAGCTTGGCTATGTAAAATCAATAACTTGTTGGTTTCAAGCTTTGTAGGCTATGTACCCAATAACTTGCAGCTAGGCTGTACAATCAGTAACTTGTAGCTAGGCTGTACAATCAGTAACTTGTAGCTAGGCTATGTACGATCAGTAACTTGTAGCTAGGCTGTACAATCAGAAACTAGCAGGCTGTCTACAACCAGTACCTTGAGGGCAACCTACAGCCAATACAGCACCACCTCTGACGCAGGGCCCTTTCATGTGAAGACCACCCACCTATCTCTCCCAACACCACCTCTCTTTTCTGACATCAGTCTGAACACCACCTATCTGGCCTGACACCACCTGTCTCTTTCAACACCACCAGCCTCTCCCAACACCACCTCTCTTTTCTGACATCAGTCTGAACACCACCTATCTGGCCCGACACCACCTGTCTCTTTCAACACCACTGGCCTCTCCCAACACCACCTCTCTTTTCTGACATCAGTCTGAACACCACCTATCTGGCCTGACACCACCTGTCTCTTTCAACACCACTGGCCTCTCCCAACACCACCTCTCTTTTCTGACATGTCTGAACACCACCTATCTGGCCCGACACCATCTGCCTCTTTCAACACCACCCGTCTCTCTTAACACCACCTCTCCAAACACCACCTTTTTCTCAATACCACCTCTCTCCTAACACCACCTTTCTATCCCAACACCACCCCTCTCCTATGGCTACCAGTACCACCATGCATATCTCCCAACACCATCCATCTGTTCCAGCGCCATCAGCCTTTAATACCATCTATCTTCCAACACCACCCATCTCTCTCAACACCACCCATCTTTCTCAACACCACCCATCTCTCCAAACACCATCCATCTCCTTCAACAGCACCAGCCTCTTTCTGACGTCATCTCACTCCCTCTCTCCAAACATCACCCATCTTTCTCAACACCGTCCATCTCTTTCAACATCACACATCTTCAAGAGGCTGCACCCCATATCTTTCCAAGTCATCTGCGCTCCCCCCCCCCCACACACACACACCAATTTTTTTCCCACTCATCTCCTTTATCAGGCTTTTCCACTGTAATACTTACCAAAACTGGCCAGCTACTACTGTCATTACTGGCAGTAAAAAAACAAAACAACAACAAAAACAAGCCATTTCCACCTCCCCAGAAGTCTAAAAAAATCAAAAGCCCTACAGCTACTGCAACATGAATTATTCTGCGCTGCCCAAAACAAGAGCAAAAAAAGTGAGAAAGTGAGAAACAAAAGTCAAGCATGAAGTGAAAAACAGAGTTGGTCTCACTCAAGTTACCGTGGAAAGCTGAAAGAACACAAACATGCCGTTCAAGTCAAGCAGAGTGATCTGACTGCACGCAACACGGACTATAAAGCCCTGGACCCTAGCGCTTACAAGGAACAACAAGCTCAGAGCTGGCTGAATAAAATGAACTATGGATGTGGATGTGTGTATAATGGAGCAACGCACTGAACAATCCACCTGCGAGTACAATGCCGTGTGCTACCAGAAGTAGAACACGGACAGATAAAAATGGTTCCCAGACTTGAAATAATGACACATTTATTTGTCTTCTGCAACTGTCAAGTATTTAAACTTTAATGGAGGTGACGAATTTCATGACTGAATCACAATGCCAGTTTTCACTGCAAGCCACTCTTCTGGAAAAAGCATATAACACTAGTGAAGAAAAGTACAGGGCGAAAATAGTACCAGCGAATATTTCAAGGCTGAGTGCAGGATACTGCATCTATGCCTGGCTGTCCCAGAACAGATGGGACCCATGCTCGCCTGCTCCTAAGCAGGCCTGAGCATGACTCGCATTCCTGTGTACATCCTCAGCTGACTACGATACAAAGATGTAGCCAGGAAGATGACACATACAGAGCAATAACATTGACTTCTGGTTCAAGCCAGGTCCAGATTGCCGATGTAAGGAGCTGTAGTGAAAATGGCCCCCACTGGTGCTTCAGGTGAGGTTGTTTACCCCCTTGACTTTTACCCAGCATAGCTTAAGTCCCTTGGCTGTTTCTACATCTGGTGCGTACTTCTTCACAATGGAAGGCGGTGACAGTGAATTTGTAAAGTTTACAGCGCCAACTTTAAAAGCATTTTTGAAGGCCTGCAGTCGGAGTGTCTGGCACGAATGCTACAGGATGCCCTCAAAAACTTTTTTCCCCGCGCATTTGTGAAATTTTCTGGTCAGCTGGGAAACGATGCAAAACTTTTTTTCATCTTCCATCACCCTTCCCCTGTAATTCTTGTAAACACAACAGTAATGGTGTCTGCACTGCTTTACAATTCTAGGCTCAACTTCCACTATTACACATAGCATGAACCAACACCTACTCAGAAATCTGCCTCAAAGCGGCAGCTGTGACCGTTTGAGACTTCTTGTGCGAAAGATTTCCAAGGTCATTCACTCAAGCGAACCAGCTTCGCTGAACTGCCCAACATCTCCAAGATGAACAACAGGCAACCAGTCGTGCTGTTAACTGAAGTACTAATGCAAAAAAAATAATGTCTGTATGTCTGTATCCAAGCTCTTGCATTTGGCCACAATTGGGCGTTAGGCCAATCCTCAACTTTTCAAGGCGTCGCTTTTCTAAGCATAAGGTGGGAGTTCTTGCCAAACCCTACTGATTCCAGTACCCACCCTCCCCACTCTCACATTCAACAGGGATGAAGCTAGCAGTCACTGAACATCTACCTTTCTCAGTGATCACTGAAGGAATTTCAAAATTCTGAAGATGAAACTGAAAACGTTAGGTGGCCATTCTTTTCGTTTGAGTTTTATCTGTTTGTTGCCCGAAAAAGATGTCTTCCCTCAAAATGTGTGCAGGTTTGTACTGTCCAACCAAACCTTCTGATCAAATAATCATAACGTTAAAACTGGTCAAAAATTAGCCACTGCTAGCTTCACCCCTCTTCCCATTCCAGCTATAACCCCCCCCCCACCCCCCACCCCCCCAAACAAAACAAGCTGACAAAAGAAGCACCACAGAAGACAATCGTCCCACGCAGAGCGTTCTTCCTCATCTTTATCACAGAGATGTCTGTCGGTGCAAACCCCCCTCCGCCCCTGCCCCCCACCCTCCTCCCCAAAGACTCACATTTTGCTGCTGGAGCATCTCGGCGATGGAGGCCTCGTACTGGTCACCCAGCGCCGCCAGTTTCCTCATCTGCTCCCCCTTGAGTTTCCGGACCACTGTCTTCTGCTCCGCCTTGGGCGTGGTCTGCAGGATGTGCTCCTTCAGCGCCTTGTACTGCCGCTGCTGCGTCTTCACCGCCTCGTGGAACTGCTTGCGGATCTGAACCTCCTTGGCCTGGGAAGAAGTCATCAGGCAGGACATGTTAAAATCGAGCGTTAAGGACCTGAACCAGAACATGATCCTGGAGAAAGAACTTTTCAACTGAGAAGTCACGACTGCTCTGATCGGTTTGGTCTGTCACTTTTCCTCTTTCACAAGCATCCATCTTTCAAAGATAAATACTTGCTGATCATTCGGTCTCACATTAAAAAAAAGTTACTTACTGATCAGGACTGGCTCTCTTCAACAATCTCTGATCTCTGATGACAGGATGTTTTTCTTGAGAGAGAGAGAGAGAGAGAGAGAGAGAGAGAGAGAGAGAGAGAGAGAGAGAGAGAGAGAGAGAAACAGACACAGAGAGCAGACAGAAAAAGAGAGTGAGCGAGTGACACAGAGAAAAAGAGTGAGCGAGCGACACAGAGAGAGAAAAAGAAAGCAAGAAACTTGGTGTTTTATGTCCAGTCAACCATTACAAGAAAGTGAGAGAGTGCGAGGAAGAGAGAGAAAGAGAGAGAGAAAGAGATGGAGACTGAGAGACAAAGAGCAAGACAGGCCCAGCCCACCTTGAGACTGCGGGGCTGCTGCTTGACCTCCAGTGCATGCTTCTTCTTCAGCTCCTGCTCGGCCCGGGAGTTGTAATCTCGCTGGTTCTCCTTCTCCGTCTCGTGCTGCCGCTTCAGCTGCTCGTCTTTGCACTTCTGCAGCGCCGCCAGGTGCTTGTACTCCAGGTCCTGCGTGGACTCGTGGTGCCGCACCAGCATGTTGTGCTCGTACTCCACCTGGGCCTTTCGCTGGCTCATCTCCTGCGACACACACCACATCGTGCAGCTCAGTGCTGTCAGCCTTGTTCACCACCATCCTCCAACAGCGAGGCCCAAGAAGTCAGTGCCGAGACAACACAAGACTCAATCCATAAACTGACACCAAGGCAGTGAGAGGTTGTGAGACTTAAACATGTGCCACTGAAAACCCAGAATTGGGCCTATTCGGGACTGGGGGGAAAAACAACAGAAAAACACAAAACATGTCTAGCAATATTTATGATCATATTTAAAAATAATAATTATATGATGAAAATTTACGCATACAAAATACACCAAAATCGTACGAATAAACGGTCTGAAGACAGGTTCAATGTCAAATTCCGTCTTCTTACTTGCCTTCCCTATTTACCCTCCCTTACCCACCATTACATTCCTTGTGTGTGTGTGTGTGTGGAATACAATATTATGACTATATAATTTTGTATTCTGAGGTTTTAATGTATACATTATTGTGGATCTTGTAAAGCATGGGGTGCTCCCCATTGTCGGGGAGATACGGCGCCACAGAAATGCCCGCTATTATTATCATGAAGCCGCTGAGGCAGGTTCCCTTGCACCTGCCCATCAACGCCAGTGAACGCTTACCTCCTTCAGCAACCGCTGCTCCAGGTTGTGGAAGGACAGGATGGCGCGGCGCTTGAACTTCCGCAGGGCAAAGTCTAGCAGGCTCTTCTGGTGCTTCTCCAGCCGGAACTCCGCATCCTTCTGTCGCCGGGCCAGCGTCTCTTTGTACACACGCATCATGTCGTCCCGCTCTCGCTTTGGCGTGTTGGTGTCGAGACCCTGCAACAGGAGATATGCACACTTTAGTCTGTGTGTGGAACGGGTGGGAGTGAGATTAGTGTGGGCGGGATGGGAATGCGTGCATGTGAGTGGAGAGAGAGAGAGAGAGAGAGAGAGAGAGAGAGAGAGAGAGAGAGAACATGACAGTGTGTGTGTGTGTGTGTGTGTGTGTGTGTGTGTGTGTGTGTGTGTGTGTGTGCAAGAGAGAGAGGGGGGGGGGGAGAGGACAGAGAGACAGACAGACAGAGAACATCAAAAGAGACAGAGACGGACAGACAGCAGGAGAGTATCAATCTCTTCCAGCAATCAGTCTTGTTTCTGTGAAAAGTATTATTTTGTAAAATCCACTACAGGGGTCCTTGACTAATCAGTTTCATGTCAGTCTCAGCTGGTAATAATGAGGGTGAAGGCGTTAATATCTGTGAATACATCAAATCCTGTGTGTGAAAGATATAGATCAGGTCAAATTAATGAAGTGTCCCATATACAAATGGATGTTGTTGTTTTTTGTGAATGCAAATAAATGTTCTTTTTTTTTTATAATTAATTTTTATTAGTTTTATTACGGTTTTGGTGCAACTTGATGATATATGCTCTTACCTTGATAATTATCAGATCAGACTAATCCCACTGATGTGATCACCCTGATATAGCCATAATGGTTGACTGGGCGTAAAATACCAAGTTACTTACACTGATGTGAAAAAGACTTTAAATAAAAAGGAAAAGAACAGGAACCTGGTGATGCTATGCGGATGTCGCTGGCTTACCTTCTTCATTCTGTCCTTGTCCATCTTGGAGTTCTTCTTCATCTGATCATTCAGATTCCTTTTCTCATTTTCGTGTAACACCGACGTGTCTCTCATCAACTTCTTCTCCTGAGCTGCCATGCTTCTATTCTGAAAGGCAAAGGAAAACAACAAAAGACAATGAAATGAGAAATGTTTCATCAATAAGTATCTTTTAGTGTAAATGAAATCAACAGTAACACCACTTTCTGTTCATAATTTCTGGCTTTCTTGAAACCTTTCTCAATGAACTGTGACTAAAGAAGGCTGAGCATCACAAATACATACGTAAACAAGTGTAATTAAATGCAACCCAGTTCATTACGTTTCTCTCCAATAATGTATCTTTGGGTACCTATTTATTTTCTGTAGGCACCCACCAAAGAATCTGCTCGGATCGCTTGTAACTATGAGCAGGGTGACCAATTTTATTCCACTGGCGCACAAGGAAAGCTGTGTTAGCCAAAACTAAATTTTTTTTTGAAAAACAGGGTGACCAGTAAGGTCAAAATTAGGACAACGAAGAAATTCCTGGCAGCAAGTGAAGCACGCATGGCGGTATTCTGACCTCCGTTAACGGGAGGACGCTTGTCAGCCGTGCGTTTTGAACAGAAAGGACCTGAACTTCTGTGTCCACAGTACCATGCAGCAGGTTTATGATTGTGTACTGCTGATGCTAGCACAGAAAAGTGGGAAAGGGAGTGTTGGCTGCTTGTGGGGGAGAGTAGCGGGGAACATGGTCATGGGATGGTGAAAGAGAGAGAGAGAGAGAGAGAGAGAGAGAGAGAGAGAGAGAGAGATGCTAAGCTATTGAAATCCTTGCTAAGCTACTGCGGGTGGAGGAGGGGGAGCAAGCGAGCGAGAGAGAAAGAGAGAGAGATGTTAAGGGGAGACTGGCCAGTTCTTTTACTTTTTGTTTGTTTAAAGTTGTTATGCATTTAAAATTGATTATTATAGTACAAAAATCAGAATAAATGGTATAAAAAGTTGTTTTCACTATCTGCAGCTTTCCATTCGGCAAAAAAATCCATGGTATGTGTGAAATTCAGTAAAATATCACCCCCATTAAGAAGAAAATATCTCAACATTGACATCACTTTCATTACATTTTATTCTTTTATTGTGATCTGTGGGTTGTATTCTGTGAATCTATTTACCATTTTTCTTGTAAACGTTCTTGATCCAAAAATATGGGCCACCAACTGAGGTTACCATGAAAAATTAGGGTGACACATAAGAATTTAATTTTCAAAACCATCTTGCAAATATGCCATAGAATAAAAAATCCTCAAATAAAATCCTAGAGCATTCAATTCTCTCCACAGACAATGTTTGTTTATTGTAATAGCTTCAGGTTTGGCGGAGATATCATGTTCCTCCCAACATCACCATAGCCAATAAACGCCGAAATGAGAAAAACGTGAATAAAGATTTGCCATCTGAAAAACATCGGTACAATGAAGAAAAATGCAATGAAACTTGTTTCTATAGTCTATGGGTTTGTGTAATGTTTGAATGAAAGTAAACTTGCAATGATCAACTGCTGATGATGATTCTCTCAGCGAGAGTCGTTGGAAACCATCACCGAAGCACTAGAATGTGCCAGTCCATCGGCTGTAGCAAAATGCTTGACAGCTTCGCCAGTTGTCGAACTACTTTCCTTAGCCTTCGTTCTTTTTTATCGGCCAGTTCTTGCATATGCTGCTTCCTTTTCCTGGTAGATTTACCAATGTTTGCTTCAGCAATAGTCTTACGCTTCTTAGAAGGCATAATTATTGCATAGAAATCAGTTTTGTAGCTCAGGAGATTTGCAAACGTATGTTCGATTTGTTGTCTGCAACAAACAGGAAGTGACTAGTTTGACAGGAAGTGGCTTGTTCGGGAATGTCCGTGAACTCTCATTTGCGAACTACGCATGCGCAGCAGCACCGATGACTATATAATGAGGTCACTTTTTGAAATCCGACCAATGAGAAACGACTCGATCCAAATTAGGAAGTTTCCGTTGGAATACCCTTCCCGCCTTTTCAAACCCTTTGTGCCTTCATCAGTGGAAGTTCCCACTGGGTCATGACGTCATTTTGAAGGTCAGAAGCTACTGAGCATTTTGATAGGCAACATGTGCTGAGTTTTGGGTAGAAAGTCCCCGTAACCAAGGGATGAAATGGAGTGTTATTTCAGTGAAATGATCGGCCACAGGACAAAAACAAACACACTAAGGTTCAAAGAATGTTTTCATTTGCATAAAAATCAAACATATATCATAAAAATACTGACTTAGATGAAAATAGGCATGTTTAGGAACCCAAACCTGGAAAAAAACAAAAACCTGTTTTGGAACATTTTGGGACCAAAATTTGACTGGCCAGTCTCCCCGTAAGCTACTGAAATCCTTGCTAAGCTACGGGGGTGGAGGGGGGGTGGGGGGATAGAGTGAGTGAGACAAAAAAGAGAGAGATGTTAAGCTACTGAAGAGGTTGCGGGGGGGGGGGTGGGGGGTGGGGGGGAGTGTGTGCATACACACATACGCTAGAGAGACAGAGAGAGGGAGAGACAGAGAGAGAGAGGAGGAGAGAGGGAGGCAACGCCGCACGCTCACGTGTTTCTCCAGTTCCGAGGCATGGCTTGCCTTGAGACGGTCACGCTCCCTGCTGAATTTGGCACGAAGGTTTTCGTATTCTCGGTCCAGCTTCTGCTTGTGCTCCTCCATCTCGGCCTTGAAGCGGGTCTCCATCTGAATCGCAGGCAGGGCAGGGAGACATCAGCAACAGGCCAGCACACCCATTTCAACAACACACTAACAGTGACAAATGCCAGTGCTGCCCCATCTCCCCTTCAAAGCAGGTCTCCATATCATGAACTGACAATCTCACACACACACACACACACACACACACACACACACACACACACACACACACACACACACAGAGTCTAACACACACACACAAACACACACACACACACACACGAGTCCAACACACTAACAGTACTGCTCCAAGGTTGTTGATAGATCAAAACTCAGAGCTTAGTCCATTTTACATGCAACTGCCATTCAGCACTTTAAATATCATTGCCATCGCAAAGATTAGCTTCTCTTTTTTAGAGCGAAACACATTCACTTGTAACTGTCATTCAGCACTTTAAATAGCATTTTTATTTCAAAGATTAGCTTCTCCTTTTTTAAAAAGCAAAACACACAGTTTATAAATACCCTGAAAAAAGTGAAAGCCACTAGTTTCCACTTTCTTGACACATACACATATGGTTACCCATTTGTGAACACATGACACATATGGGTACCCATTTGTGAACACACGACACATGCCCATATGGGTACCCATTTGTGAACACGTGACACATGCACATATGGGTACCCATTTGTGAACACGTGACACATACACATGTGGGTACCCATTTGTGAACACATGACATGCACATATGGGTACCCCTTTGTGAACACACAACACATGCACATATGGGTACCCATTTGTGAACACGTGACACATGCACATATGGGTACCCATTTGTGAACACATGACATGCACATATGGGTACCCCTTTGTGAACACACGACACATGCGTACCCATTTGTGAACACATGACACATATGGGTACCCCTTTGTGAACACACGACACATATGGGTACCCATTTGTGAACACACGACACATATGGGTACACATTTGTGAACACACAACACATATGGGTACCCATTTGTGAACACATGCACATATGGATACCCATTTGTGAACACATAACACACATGGGTACCCATTTGTGAACACATGACACAAGCTCATAGGCTTCCGGCTCACATCTGGTGTAAGTGCCCTACAAATACTCTTTTAAATTACATTGGGGGCGGGGATAGCTCAGTGGTTAGAGCACCGGACTCGTGATTGAAAGGTCGCGGGTTCGAATCCCTGCTGGAACGGCGGGAGAATTTTCTTCTCCAGGGTCGACTTTCTGTGCTGACTCTTATTTCAGTATCCGTTCCACCCCCGTGTTACCACAGTAGCACGTAAAAAATCCCGGTCATTCTGCCAAAAGTGCAGGTGGCAGGTTACAGCTAAACACGCATACACCTTACGTATGTGGCTTTTATTGAACCGTGCTTCGGCATTGGTCACAACTTGTCCCCAATATGTCAAATGACATCTGAGGACATTAAGCATCAACTCATCATCATCATCATTATGTGTAGCCTCAGTGACATCCAGCCACAACCAACCAGTCACTGGGACAGCCAAGCAAAAGGCAAGGAGAAGAGCGCCAGCTCACCGACTGCAGCTCTTTCTGGTGCTGCTTGCGCAGTCGCTTGTAGACGGTGAAGTTGCGGTATTCGTTGGAGTGGGCGTGCTGCTTGATTTCCTGCCGCACAATGGAGGTGGTTCGTATCGTGGCGAAGTTATTGGCGGGAACCTCCATGCTGCGGCCACTTCCCCCGGACGCCTGCACAAACACGCACAGTGACAGTGAGCGCTAGCAAAGCTGGTGCCACTGAGACAGTCTGGGCGCAGAGTCCGGCACCAGCTATCCACAGGTTATAATTATTCATAAGCAAAGCTGTAGAAGTTGCTGACTATTACACAGAGCACAAATGTGGTCACATTTCCTTCTTAACGACTTAAGGAGCTTGCTGTGGAATCTGGTCGTAGGTTGGGCTACATCATTTTTTACCTCACTGGGCTATGTCATTATGACTTCACTGGGCTATGTCATTTTTACAACACAGAAAATGACCGACAGTGGTGATGGTGAAACCTCAGATTAAGATCCAAACGGATGATGATTTTAGCCCCTTCACTGTCCCAAACCCATAACATTTTGGGGCTGAAAAGTGTGTACACACCACACTGATGTTTGCAGCCCAGTTTTATACTTTGAATACCTTGCATTTTGATGTGAATTCTTCTGGATGCTATAGGTAAGGAAGACAACAAGAACAAAAAAGCTAAAGGATTTCAAAGTTCACATTTTAAACTGGTCGGCATAAATATAGTGTGCATGCATACACAGCAGTGAAGGGGTTAAAGGTGACCAAACTGAAGATGCAAGAGGGCCTGCAAGGAAGTTGAAAATACACAAATATTTGCATCTGTGTGCTTCACTCGATTATTCTATTAATATTTATATGTATGAAGCATTTTTCTGGTTAAATCTGAGCTGGAGCTGGAGTATTTTTAGTTTTCAGCCACCAACACACCAGGGGCAGTGCTTTTTATCAACGTAGTTTTTGCTGCCAAGGGCCACTGAGAAGTCTGAGCAGCAACACTGGCAGTATACGCAAGACTTGGAAACAGAGGACCACTATGCCAGGCTTGGATTTGTATCTTGACGGGAACACTTGTTCCCTCACTGCTTTGGCACTGTCTCCAGGCCATTTTAGAAACGTTTTTGGTTGGCTTAACCTGCCTGCGAAACTCTTTGGGGAAGGAATTCCCCCAGCAGCACAAATTCTTCGGCAATGAAAGGGTTAAAGCAGTGTGACATTCCAATACTAGTCATTTAACTGTATCATTATCACTGAATCAATCCTATAAGTCTGAATCCCAGCTACCAATGGCCCCCCAGTGTCCTCCCCTCATCAGTGATGAGTGATGCTCGACTCTGGTTACAACTGCAATTTATTTCCAGGTGTTAAGACTGCATGCAAATCGGGAGTGAATGTGGTTATCCAGCAAGCCTCAGATAAAAATCATGATGCATGCATAATCCAACACACCTCTGCACTTCTTTTACGTACAGCTCATTCATTCATGTTTGTTGTATGCGGGAACGATATGCAAGTGCAAACACATACAACAAACAAAGAAACAAAAAACCCTTGTGCATTTAAATCCTCAAGCCTTTTCTTGATATGCTGGTTCTTAGCTGAGCACAATTTCTAATTCTCTGCCCATCTGTTCAGTCTTCAGCTGTGCACAGATTTATCATTTGCGCAGCTGACACCTATTCAACTGAAAGACGACAGCAAAAGCTAATTCTCTGCGACACAACCACAAGACCTGTCCGCATCAATCCCAGAACCCGACTCTAAAATACCCAATGAAAAGCAAATGCAAGATATATACAGTCTAACAACATCCTTAATATGGAACTTGCTTAAAGAAGAACAAACAAAAACACGTGCACCGAAATATCTCTGGGAGGAGGCCTGGGCGAAGCAGGTATTCTGAATTCTGAGGAAGGGGGTAGAGTATGAGGAGATGCTACAGGTGTTTCAAGGATGTGGGTAGGGGTGGGAAAGGTGGGTTGTGTGACAGGTAATACACCTGCCATCATCCACAATCGGCAGGACATCACAAGGGACTCGTCTAAAAAAGAAACACTGGGACAGAAGGCGCAGACTGTCTCTTCAAATCTAGAGCAGCAGGGCTTGTCACCATGAGCAGGATGACTATTTTATTCTGCAGGCCCACACAAGCAATGCCTGAGCCAAGACTTGCATAGTTAAAACATAGGGCGAGTATTTGGAGACAAAAAAAAAAAAAAAAACAGAAGGAAAAAAAAGAAGAAAAGAATGTGAATGGACTGGGAAGCTAGCAATTCTGACACAGAAGACATTCCTGGCAGTGGGTGAAGCATGCGTGGCTATATTCTGACCCACTCCTGCCTTCAAAGGGAGAACTTTGGGTTCTCAACAGAGGGGACCTCAATTTCTGCATCACCAGTACCCTAACGTGGGACCACACAGTGGGACAACCTTGAGGAACAACTCAGCAGGGAAAGTCCTGCATTCAAAAGGTTTGTGCGGGTGTTGCGGCTACCCAGCTTCCTGTCTACTCAGCTTAAACCTAGCGTCCCTTCAATAGCTGTGCATTAAGGATGCAGGCATCGGATTGTGAACAGTAGGTTCCTTTAACTGACTGAAGGTTGTCTGCAACACTTGCACAACTTTAAACCACTGATCAATATTAATGTCAACAGTGCCTGCGTGTGTGTGCGCGCGTGCATGCGCGTGTGCATGCATGCTTCACTGATGGATACAACTGTACTGGAAACACAAGTAATTTTCTCTGTCTCTAGTACTTAAAATTATATCAACAGGACATCATGTGATCACCACCACCTTTCTCTTTCTGTATTTTTTGTATGGTTTTGGTGCTCAGGCCTCATTTTAAGTTTTGGAAAAATGCTGCAGCTCAAGCTTTCTGTACATATCTTTATCTCAGCAAAGTTTGTTTTCTGCGGCAAAAACAAACACTTTCCGTTTAAACCAGCATCCTTGGTATTGAATTATGACTGAGATTCATTTTGTTTTGTTTTTGCAGTGTACTTTGAAACTAACACCACTCTTCGATGTTCTGCATATAACTGTAAATCCTCTGAGGGGTGCAGGTGGTGGTTGTGGGGGTGGAGGGTGGGAGGGTGTGTGTGTGTGGGGGGGGGTATGCCGGTTTTATGGATAGGGACCTTATTCAGAGAATTCCTGTGCAAGACCGTTGCTGGTGTCAAAGTAATGGACTGACTGTTTTGCCATACTTCAAGAATTACAGGCTTTCCTACTGATCCTATACATACCTAGAAATAAAGTGTCCTAACTCCTTTTCCTTATACCATCTCCTGGGCAATTTACCCCCCCCCCCCCCCCCCCCCTTTAGTGGGTGATGGGTGGTAGAATGTATGGGGTAGTACCAGCTTAGTAAAAATCATACCCACAAAATACTCCCAGAAGTACTAAAATTAAATCCACTCCTTTATGAACTGAGCAATATAAAAAAAACTGACAGCTTTCTAAACACACACACACACACACACACACACACACACACACACACACACACACACACACAGTTTTTGTTAAGTACATATGCTGGAATTAAAAGGCACTGATGATCTGTAACATTTGTAACAGCCTTTGCAGATTATTAGTAAAAAGACAGCACCTTTTAACACTTGCTCATACAAACTGCAAAAACATAACTACAACAGTAATAAATAATACCATAAATAAAAGTAAAAAATGAACAACAAATACTAGAACAACTTGCACTTAAACCAGTTAAAGTCAAACAACAAGACGAAGATGCACAATTCGACAAGGACACCACTGCCAACCAATCTGAAAAAATTACAAGTTGGGATAAATAGACACTGAGTGATGCAATTAAAACTTTATAAAAAAAATCAATAAAAAAAAATCACACTCATTCTTAATCTTATCAAAATCACAAAATTGGTTTTCAAGAAGACCTTAGTACTACTTCCGTCATCTGCTCTTTCAACACATCAAAACAAGGTTATAGAAAATATTGGAAACTGGTCAACTTTTAAGTACAATCTATATAATTATATCATGTAACTTTGAATTAAAGATGGTAAATACAAGATTATTCTGAAGAAAACCAGCAGCCGTGGCTACCAACTTGGGGGTAGCCTTGTCTGGAATGTCTGTGATGGGTGTATCTAAATTTATGAAGCACTCTTTTCTACACAACTCATTGAAAAAAAGAGAAGAAAAAAAAGCTTCTCTCCGATAATGCCAGCAAAACTGATATCACAGACACACACTCATATAATTTCTCATGCAACTGTCAAATCAAACTGAGACCATAAACAAAACCTGAATGAAACAAAGAACACACACAAATCAATCAAGCTGAACCTGAAACAATGTACAAAATGCAAACAAGTGAATGAAACGTGACGCAGTCACCATGCCAGAGGGAGGAAGATACAGTATCGCTGAGATCTGAAACAGGACGAACACAGGCTCCTGTATGTCACAGTAAATCGTCTGACGTCTAAGTTCATACCGATGAAGGCTGTGAGTGCTAAAGGCTGCGAGGTTATTCCAGTGACTACCACAATAAACACACTGTGATGCGGAACACTCACTCACTCATTATGGTTTACTTAGGTTTCAATTTCCAGCATCTTGCCGCAGAAAAACAAATCCCTACCACCTGTGATTTGCCACACCATTTCCAATGAACTTATGACATGTCCCACCAGGCTAATTCAGACTGCGCACCTGAATCGCACACCGCAACTGGTAGGAGCAAGCTTCATTGTTTGAATTTCCAGTGTCTGCGTGGGGGGAAAATTCTCTACCTTTTGAAAACTGCCACACTGATTTAACTGAAACGCCACACTATTCAAACTGCACATTTGATCTGCATACTGTAGTAGTACTGGTATGCATGGACTTCAGTTATGTTTTTGTTTCCAGCATCTGTCTGGGTGGAAATCAATACCATTTGCAAATTGCCACACCAACTTGAACTGCCACCCATTCAAAATTCACACTTAAATAATAATATTCCCGCTGAAACAAGAGCCTGACAGAAGGTGTGGACTTGGCTACTACTGCGCCAGACAAAAAACTCAATGGAACCAAGTGCCTGTTGACAACGGCTTGAAAGAAGGTGTGGTGGAAGTGGTTACTGTGCCAGACAAAAGACTTGATGGAACCAAATGCCTGTGGACAAGGGCCTGACACAAGGTGTGGACTTGGTTACCGTGCCAGACAAAAAACAAACAAAAATGGAACTAAATGCCTGACCGAAGGTGTGGACTTGGTTACTGAGCCAGACAAAAAAAAACTTGCTGGCACCAAGCGCCTGTGGACAGGGGCCTCCTCATGGCTTATTCTGCTGCTGTTAGGGATTACATGGGGAGCTGCAGTTTAATAGTAGGATTACATGGGGGCTGCATTTTAACAATAGGATTACAGGTATGATTATTAAAGGGGAACAAAAGCGAAGATACACGCTGGCCTGAAAAACAACAACCAACAACCAAAAAAAAAACACCAAAAATGTGCAAATATTTCCACCTGCTGGCTCGATGTGCTTGTTCTATTTCTACGCAAAGGAAGTAACTTTTTATTTAAATTTGTGCACCTCTGGGTTCCAGCCATGCTGGTTCGCTATTTAACAATGAAGAGCCAAACTAATTTTGAGGCTTTTGCCACACATTCCACCCTGGTTCATGACACTGCTGATACAGATGGCAGGGAACAGAGTGGGAGCACTTGTGGTATTTTTGGTGACTCCATTTGTCAACAAACAAAACTAGAAATTAATTATGTCTATTTTGATTCTTTTTTCCATTCAGTTGCTGCTGATAAGGCCTGTGATGTTTGTCCGATTTGGTTCCCCTTTAAATTCATATTGTGAGCATCCCCTTAGGATTCTGAGCTTGGACTGAGTGTCTTTCAGTTTTACAGTAATGGAGAGCATGTGCCTGTACAACTCCATGCTATTTTCACTCACGGTAAAGTGAATGAAGAACATGTGCCTGTACAACTCCATGCTATTTTCATTCCCAGTAAAGTGAATGAAGAACATGTGCCTGTACAATTTCATGCAATCTTAACTCCTGGTAAAGTGAACGGAGAACACATGCCTCTACAATTCCATTCTACCATCACTCATGGAAAAGCAAATGAAGAACATGTGCCTGTACGATGCCATGCTATCTCTACTCAGAGTGAAGTAAATGAAGAATGTGCCTGAAAGATTTCATGCTGTTATCACTCATGGTCAAGTAAATGAAAAATGTGTGCCTGTACAACTCCATGCTATCATCACTCGTGGTAAACTAGACGAAAAACGATGCAATCATCACTCATGATAAAGTAGACGAAAAACGTGTGCCTGTACGATTCCATGCCACTTTCACATGCATGTGGGTTGCAAGGTCACTGCAGGAGCTTACTGAGGGAAACACTGCGAGAAGGGAAGCAAAACTACAACAGAAACAACGAAATGAGCGACGATCAAAACAGAAAATGGAAAGGTGCAAAATAAAGAAACCAGGACAGCAAATCACTTGAAGTAAGCCCACCAGCAGCGAAAAGTGGAGAGAGAAAGAAAACAAAAAATGACAAGCTCTCGGAACATGAACGAGCCAATCCTGAATTCACATGACACAAGTGAGATGGAAACATGCAACAGGAAAACGATGAGAGAAAGAAAGGAAGTCTACGCTATGCTGTGACACAACAGATGGAGTGGCTAACGATCCACGAAAGCAGTCATCCATGAAAACCACAACATTCAGCAGAAACAGCTAAGGGTGACCACTCTTGTGCTTTCCACTCCATTTCGTTACCTGCCCTTTTGCACGGCTGCTCTTAGATAGTTTCTGCTGTCTGCATATGAGAGAACACAGATGGAAGCAAAGGTCTTCGGGGGAAAACAAACTAGTGGACACCACGTAAAGCTTGAAGGAGAAGGTCAAGGGATCAGAGAGTCCATTCCGTGACAGAACACCAAGATGCACAGGACAAAATGCAGGATGAGGAGCAGTGAGAATGCGAAGAGAGACAGGCGTGGACTGTATATACCTGAACCTTCCAGGAGTGCGGGCTGTAGGAACCGCTGCGAGATGACAGGGACGGCCAGTCCTTGAATGATGGGAGGGGAAAAAACAACAGTGTAACACGCACACCAAGAGCACGCCACAGAGACGTCACCAAACCAGAACACAGACCGGACACGACACACCCAGCAAAAAGACATCATAGCCAGGGGTTTGACAGTTGCCAGAGAGGCTGTCTAGACACTTACTGTTGTGTTTACTACGCATCTTGGCCTGACCCAGCCATCCCTTTCCTCCTAATGTGTTGGTCGTCACACACACACACAAAATAAAATGTACAAATGAATGAAAACAACAGAAAAACGGGTGGCACTCATGTTTTTACCTTCTGTACCAAAATGACCATCTATTTGCTTTTTAAAATTCAAAACAAAATACCAATATAGCAGGCTGTTGTAGTTTTCCAACACTAATATGCTCATCAGCCCCCCACCCCCCTGTATGTCAAAATAGGTCGTTGACCCAACCCCCAAGCAGTTTTAGCAGTACTCATTTCATTTAGATTCCAATAAGCTTTATAAACAAAAAAACAGCACACTCCTGCCCAGTCTGTTCCAAAATCCAACCCTAAACACAAGCCCCTCCATAAACCGAAATCTTTCTCCATCTCAGCATGTTACTCACAGCGGGGGTGAGCTACACCACGCTGGACTGAAATGTAATGTTGCAACAGCAAAAACAGCAGGCAGGAATATAGACATGTACACTGTTATACATTTTTCTCTACTACACAAACAACATGGGTTAATAAAACAGCGTCTTAGAGAGGGAGGCAAAGGGGTACGGGTGGGGGGGCGTGGGGTGGGGCGCTACTCATCTGTTGTACACACAGAAACTGGAAACTGACTCCTACGCCTACACACATTCACACCTGTACACAAAATTTAAACAATATATATATATACACATGTATCAGTATACAGGTACACATGGTATGTTCACATCAGCATTTGCTACCCTTAACATATCAACACGTGTTAAAGAATGACATACATGACAAAGGCAGGATTAAGGAGAAGTTGGGTAGCAGGGGAGGGGGTTAAAACAGTGAGGGGGTTGGGGGTGGGGGGAATGGGGGGAAGAGGAGGAGTGCGGCGTCTACCATGCAGCATGCCAGCGTTACCTGAATCATATTGTGTAGCTGCACTGACAGAGGGGGCTGTGGGATCAGAACACAGTCACCACCGTCATTCATGTGGGATCAGAACATAGTCACCACTTTCATGTGGGATCAGAACACAGTCACCACTGTCATTCATGTGGGATCAGAATATAGTCACCCCCTTCATTCATGTGGGATCAGAACACAGTCACCACTTTTATGTGGGATCAGAACACAGTCACTGCTGTCATTCATGTGGGATCAGAATACAGTCACCACCTTCATTCATGTGGGATCAGAATACAGTCACCACCTTCATTCATGTGGGATCAGAACATAGTCACCACCTTCATGTGGGATCAGAACACTGTCACCGCTGTCATTCATGTGGGATCAGATCATAGTCACCACTTTCATGTGGGATCAGAACACAGTCACCGCTGTCATTCATGTGGGATCAGAACACAGTCACCACTGTCATTCATGTGGGATCAGAACACAGTCACCACTGTCATTCATGTGGGATCAGAACATAGTTACTACTGTTACTGTCATTCATGTGGGATCAGAACACAGTCACCACTGTTACTGTCATTCATGTGGGATCAGAACAAAGTCACCACTGTTACTGTCATTCATGTGGGATCAGAACGTAGTCACCACTGTTACTGTCATTCATGTGGGATCAGAACAAAGTCACCACTGTTACTGTCATTCATGTGGGATCAGAACGTAGTCACCACTGTTACTGTCATTCATGTGGGATCAGAACGTAGTCACCACTGTTACTGTCATTCATGTGGGATCAGAACAAAGTCACCACTGTTACTGTCATTCATGTGGGATCAGAACTTAGTCACTACTTGCTGTCGTTCATGTGGGATCAGAACACAGTCACCACCCTCCTTCATGTGGGATCAGAACACAGTCACCACCCTCCTTCATGTGGGATCAAAACATAAATCACCACTATGACACATGTTGGATCAGAACATTGTACTACAGTTGAGGACAGATTTACAATCTACATTTATGAACACTTTATTAAATTTTGAACCCTCCCCCTCGTATACCTGCAAAGAAAACAGTATCATCACTGGCCCAAGCACCCTGCTCCAATTTCACTCTTCAAAACAGCACCCCACCCCTCCGTGTCCATTCCACTCTTCGAAACAGCACCCCACCCTGTCTAACCCCTCTGTGTCCATTCCACTCTTGGAGACAGCACCCCACCCTGTCTAACCCCTCTGTGCCCATTCCACTCTTTGAGACAGCACCCCACCCCGTCTAACCCCTCTGTGTTTATTCCACTCTTGGAGACAGCACCCCACCCTGTCTAACCCCTCTGTGTTTATTCCACTCTTGGAGACAGCACCCCACCCTGTCTAACCCCTCTGTGTTTATTCCACTCTTGGAGACAGCACCCCACCCTGTCTAACCCCTCTGTGCCCATTCCACTCTTTCAGACAGCACCCCACCCCGTCTAACCCCTCTGTGTTTATTCCACTCTTTGAGACAGCACCCCACCCTGCCTAACCCCTTTGTGCCCATTCCACTCTTTGAGACAGCACCCCACCCCGTCTAACCCCTCTGTGTTTATTCCACTCTTCGAGACAGCACCCCACCCTGTCTAACCCCTCTGTGCCCATTCCACTCTTTGAGACAGCACCCCACCCCGTCTAACCCCTCTGTGTTTATTCCACTCTTCGAGACAGCACCCCACCCTGTCTAACCCCTCTGTGTTTATTCCACTCTTTGAGACAGCACCCCACCCCGTCTAACCCTTCTGTGTTTATTCCACTCTTTGAGACAGCACCCCACCCCGTCTAACCCCTCTGTGTTTATTCCACTCTTTGAGACAGCACCCCACCCCGTCTAACCCCTCTGTGTTTATTCCACTCTTCGAGACAGCACCTCACCCTGTCTAACCCTTCTATGCCCATTCCACTCTTTGGAACAGCACCCTACCCTATCTAACCCCGCTGTGTTTATTCCACTCTTCAAAACAGCACCCCACCCTGTCTAACCCCTGTGTGTCCATTCCACTCTTTGGAACAGCACCCCACCCTGCCTAACCCTGCTGTGTTTATTCTGCTCTTCAAAACAGCACCCCACCCTGTCTAACCCCTCTGTGTTTATTCTACTCTTTGTAACAGCACCCCACCCTGTCTAACCCCTGTGTATCAATTCCACTCTTCGAAACAGCACCCCACCCTGTCTAACCCCTCTGTGAGACCGACCCACTGGCCCCTACCATTTGGTGAACTATGACGCACCAACAACAACCAACACGTCCCAAGTCTGAATACCTCAGCCAAACCCTGATGAGCATCTCCGACAATCAGCGATTTTCATCCTCGCTTTTTGTGCTGTTCATGTCTAGAAAGCTGGCTGAGAAAGTTAATAAGACATTCCACCAGCTGCCCCCCCACAAATGCCCCCTGGTGAATTTGTCCAATTACTGCATGTAGGAAGGAAGGGGGTTGGGGGGGGGGGGGGGGGGTAGTTTGCTGGACACCTGTCTACTCCCAAACAGCCCAGGCATGCACAAAGCGATGAATGACCCCCAGAACAAGAAGAATGGGAATGGATGGAGACTGCTGATTGCACGGCAATGACTGAAAGGAAGCTATTTTTTTCAGTCTGTAAACCACATCAAATTCTAAACTCAGACAAATGAGTGAATGAGAGGAAAAAAAAACCATATCAAAAACTGAAGCACACCTCAGTAATATATTACATATGATACTGCGCACACACACACACATGTGCGATATCACCACCATCTGAAGCAGCATCAAGGTGGTGCTGTAACCCCCACAGCCATCCTCCCTGCCATTAAACCTCAACTGGATCAACTCTCAAGTAATGGATCCCTGTTCAAATAATCTTTTACTCAAAGAACACACAACCACCCCCACCCCACCCCAAAACAAACCCAAACCACCTCAACTTCCAGCCCACACTCCAAGCAGCGACTACGGGCCTGCCCTCTTTCACCCCTGCCACCGCTAGTTCCATCACAGCCAGCACCACCTCCTCCGCAGGGACCACAAAAACCCAAAGGCACCCGTCACCCATTGCAAGCTATGATGTCACCACCTGCGGCAGAGATGGAAGCAATCTCAGCCAGCAAGGGCGGAAGGGAGGACCCAGTTGCCGCAAGAAGCGCCGGCCAAACTGAGCGGGGACGGAGAGAGGGGTACTCACGCTGCGGTCGCGGTGCAGAATGGTGGGGGGCAGCATGTCGTCGGGTTGGTTGGTGGGGAGGCTGGTGAGGCTGGACTGGCTGCTGGCGTAGTTGATGGAGTGCTGGCTGGCCAGGCTGCCCGACTTGCTGTCCAGCTGGTCGTCATCCTGGGACGATGTGTCATCGCCAACCGAAGCTTCGTCGGCAATACCTGTGTCAGGTCACACAAAGACGCGTGAATAAGCGAGCAAGAGGCATAGTGTAATGCTGGATGAACGTTTTTGAATAAATGCCCCACACTGATGTGCTTGGCAACACTGGAAGAAAAAAAAGAAAAAAAGCATGTGAAGTAACTGTAAAAAAGCCATACAGAAAGAACACCGGGAGTTAGAGAACAGAGGGATTTTGGGGGGGGGGGGGGGGGGGGGGGGGTGCAGAGAGGGGGTGGTAGAGGAAAGAGATGGGGGTGGGGGGGGGGGGACAGAGAGAGAGAGTTTAGGACTTTATCACCCAAGGACTGACATTTTAGGCAACAGCCATTTTTGCGATCTGGCCTTGCTAGAATACAAGACACATGTAAGGATAACAGAGGTTGGGTGGTGAGTAAAACAGGCTGTAAACCTGTTGGGTTAGTTTTCTGTGCATAATTTGTGTAAGTCTTTAGTCAGAGGACACAGTGATTTTCACAAGACAGACTTTGTAGAGTGGGAATTTGATGCAATATGTGCAGCTTTAATGTCGGTTGGATTTTCTTCATGTATTTCATTGACTTTTTACCCCAATGTTTACTACTGTTGTAATATTGTTTGTTTTATGATTGGCATGAATGTGTGAGGAGTGTACCTGGCACCATAAAACATTCCTCGTGCAACAAGAAAGTCACCACACGGCGATAAGGTTGGACTATAAATAGTGGAAAGCAGAAGAACAAAACTGCAAAAGCCTCACCTTCAACCAGCGGGTGTGATCGAGCATCTGACCCTTCCAGTAAGGCATCGTCGGAGGCCGAGCTGCCATTCATGATCAGTTTTTTCATGCGCCTGTACTGCAGGTTGTCCAGTTTGCGCACTGCCGCCTTTGTCCGCAAAATCAGCTCCACCAACACATCTGGTCGCCGTGTCTTTCGCACAAACGGGTGCTGTAGACACGCAGATTAGCACGCTAAAAATCAAAAACACTGTATAAAAAAAGAAAAAGGATGGAGTTGGTGCAAGAGGGTAACACTAAAGAGTTTTGTCACTGAAGCTGGCTAGAGGCAATTTATCATAAAAAAGAAAGAAAGAAAAAGATCAATAAACAATCTCTGACAATGAAAAACCTTCAAACAATTCCCATGACCAATCATCAGGGAAATCTGACGCTGTGCGACCTGTAAAACTGCTGCACTTTACTGAACTCCCTGTTTCAGTCCATCATTTTACCTCAGACAGTTCTTTTAAATTTTCCTTGAAAAGTATTCTCTTGTCAAAAACCTTTTCTTCAATCCCATTGCCGATACACCAGTTCGCGTGTGTGTGCGTGCATGTGTATGCACTGGATCTTTGAAAATATGTATATTTAAAGAACGTGTCACTACTAAGGGCCTCAGCAGGTTAGGCGCTCTAAGCACCCCTTATTACTGTATTGCATGCATAAACTCGTAACACACTACGGCATGACACAGTTCCCACAGCAGTCATAGCATGTGCCCCATGCTCCCAGTCAATTTTATCTAGCCCTTGGTGGTGTAGATGTACCCCCCCCCCCCCAACTAGTGAATGGAGGACACTTCACAGTGACGTACTTGAAGGCACTCGCTGCCTGTTGGTCTGTCGGACGGCACCTTGCATAAACAGTCATGGACAAAATTGCGGAACTCATCGGACCACTCCCCGTGGGAAAGCGTCGGGGAGTCGTTCTGTGCTATGTGGTAGAGGGCGCTCATGGCGTTCATGTTGAACAAGGGGGGCTTCCTCTCCGCTGCAAAAGTTCAGGAAAGCAACGGTCACCAGTCCTACACATCAACAACAATATCCTTTATTCATCCCAGCGGGAAATTAAAGCTGTCATTCGATCATACAACAAAGAACATATCTCAATAATTCTAAGTCATGAAACACACGAACATACACAGTCTTAGACATGACATATGCCCCCTTTCTCTCAATACACTGATAGCAAACCCAAAATTACCTGGAATAATGCTTTCTCTGTCAAACCAAAACGTAAAAATTCTCAAATAAAAATCATTAGGCTCACACGTCCCCAGCCCTCCTTTAGAAAGTTATCATCCTCAACTAACGTCTTGACACATGTGCAGACTCAGTTAATGACTGGTATAATTTTCATTAAAAACTGACAGAGCCGAAGGTAAATATGAGGCTTTGGAACAGTTTGTATTTGTTCTTGGAAGTAAAAATCTTCCACTCCTGTTGCTATGTCTGCTATCAAAGTAGTGTCTCACGAGGTGTGTTGGGTCATTTGATATTTGCATCAACAGCTACAACTAGCAACACAGTGAACGTTCAGGTTGGCAACGCCTGTGCTGTTGCAGCAGCACGGATCTCCTCGCTTTTGCAACACATATCAGCACTTTCGACACCTTTGTCATGATCGCTGATCACACACTGTTCCAACAAGGTCTTGGAAATGCTCACATGGTCTTGGAAATGCTCACATGAACAACTTTTTTTAAACTTCAAACATGAACAGTTTACGACTTTCCTCCTTCAAACAAAAAGTTTCACCTGCCTGCACTCCCTAAATCTTCACCATCACCGTTTATCGCAAACTGTACACCGAAGGTCACAGCAACAAAGACGACAGCTGGCATGTTAGAAACTGCGCCGCAGGCCCTGACAGCTACACTAGCAGTCACAGGTCATCATCTCCACTGTAGTCCAGAAGTCACTACCTCCCACCCGCCCCCATTCCCCAATTATATGCAAATAATACAAGAAAGCAAGTTCACTATGAGTGACTGTGATGTCATCCAGCAGATGAAGTCATCTGGAGCATTCTCTGTCCTGGCCAACAGATAATTCTCTGAATTAAAAGCGAACGTTTTCTTTACCAAGGCAGAGCTGCACCCTCTTAATCCCCTTAAGGTAAGGACAAGCGCTGCTCTCTCATCCGTACATTTGAGACTGTCCCCCCTAAGAGGACCCCAACAGCCATGACGCAGCCATTCTCAGTGCCCCCGTCCCCTGTGGCAAGCTCCACCACAGCTGATGCAAAAACCAGCACACCCACTGCCATACAGGATGCAGGCTTCAAGAAATCAACCCACCCACTCCCTACAACAGATGTGCCATCCTTGCCGGGTGTGAAACCAAGACACCCAGCCCTAGCCATGCAACACTGGACGCTAAATGTTAAGCCAGCCTACCCAGTTCTATACACGTGATGCCCAGTGACCAGATGTCTGACTTCCCGTCGTACTGCCCCTCGTCCATGGCCAGGATGACCTCCGGCGCCATCCAGTAGGGTGTGCCCACGAAGGAGTTGGCAGGAGATACCAAAGATGCTGAGCCAAAGTCAGCTGCAACATGGCACCAGACAACAGGGGGGTTGGGGGGGTCAAATAACGATACCATCAAAAATCAAAGCACATGTACAAACGACAAAATAATCATTTGTTTGATTTTTACACTGTGAACTCTTTCAGGTGTTCTTTTAATTTCAACAAGCAAGTACCGCAAAAGGTCAAAATCAAATAATCTAGCACCCGTCAGACCCATCCAACACCCACGGCCAATAAAAGGTAAAAAACAAATAATCCAGCACCCACCAGACCTCTCCTGCCAATCATCCCCCCACAAAATTCACGCCCCCACATAATCTGACACGACAGTCCCATCCTCTGTGAACAGAGCAGCTGTAACCCCCCCCCCCCCCCCACTTAATCCATCACAAATAGCTTGACTACCACTATCAGTGAACATACTGCCAGCCTTGGTGTCACAGTGGATTATTCTTACAGGTTTGCCCCCCCACCCCCCCCCCACCCCCCAGCATAATACTGCCATGGTTAATCTTGTTAAAAATATTTTTTATTACAGCGGTGCTACGTCTTTTTGGGACATTTATATAGCACAGAATGTTCACAATTACCACTGTAATAAAATGTAATAAAGTTTGGATGCAGTGACGCTAACATGCAAAGGGAAGTAAGTTAGGAATAAGAACCAGAAATACGTAACACCAGAGTCTACAGCGGAACAGTACTGACAGCAGGACCTCCCCCCCACCCCCCCACATTTTTTTAAATTAAAAATAAATAAAAATGAACACACATAAAAATGAAAACCTGTACCTGTCATTATCTATCCGTTTCTAGTTGCACACTCCAGTCTTAACCTTGCTAACAAGTCAACCCCCACCCACCCACCCTTTTCTCTTTGACAACTGACCTAGTTTGACGGTGCCATCCTCTGTGAGCAGGATGTTGCCGGCCTTGACGTCGCGGTGGATCTTGCCCATGTCGTGCAAGTAGACCAGGCCCTCCAGCGCCCCCTCGCAGATGGCCGAGATCTCCACCTCCTTCAGCGGCTTCTTGTGCACTGCCAACACAGCACGGCCAAGTCACACCACAGGACACACCCCTCTACTCGGCCTCCAAGGCGAGCGTCTTCATCCGTATCATACCATCAAGTAACGACCACACAATCCCAACGCTGATCTGTGAATCGAGATGCCAAAAATGAAAAAGAAAGCAGCCGTGGAATATGAATGTTCTCCATTCTGGCTGATGTGCCCGTGACCTCGTATACTTTAGCTGGCAGAATTTACGGCGTCAAGTTTGAAAATGGCACCGGGCATCAACAACAGCAGCAGCCTTACATCATCTGAACACTTTGCACATGCGCGGCAAGAGCTGCTTCTGGACAAGATTTTTTAACCCTCAAAAGGTACGGCCATCTTTAAAACCTTGCATTTAAAAACTTGCATATTTCATCATTAGTTCTCACTAAAAATCAGCCATGCTACACGGCAACCTTCCAAACCAAAGTAAACCTTAAACTTCCAACCAAGTTTGCCAAGTGAAATGCCTCACCTTCTACAATATCTGATGCTGAGCCAAGGCAATATTCCATCACCAGCTGAAACAGAAACCCAGTGAACTCTGTAGCAATAAGACAGAGACTAAGATACAATGATAATACGGTCTAATATCCATAACATGAAAATCCAGACCAGATCTGAGAAAATGTCACATTAATTGATTAAACCTCCAAAATCTGCCAGGACTGCATTAACATATGTTTCATGAGCATTAAACAGTTCTGAATTCCACATAGATACACAATTTGTTTTTGTTTTAATGTGATGTGTAGGCATAGGCAGCCAGTTGACATTTTTTGGAAGCAGTTCTGGGTGTATTTTTCTCACCCAAGACATTAACATCGTCAGATTAATGTTTTTAAGTTTTATTTTGCTCTCAGCATTCTTGTTGCGTTTAAAATACACGCGTCCCGTTCTCTTTTTCAAAGCACTGTAAGCACGTTCTGTGAATGTGGATGTTTTTTACACTCCCCATAACTCAACATTTCACTGCTTCACTTACCCATGCTGTGTGTTCCTTGAGGTAGCAGCCCTTGTATTCGATGGTGTGTTTGTGCTTCAGCTGACCCAGGAAACGCACCTCCTTGATAATGTCTTGCCATTTCTGAGAAAACCGTCACGACAACAGTCAAACATCAGAAAAAAGGAGGAAGAAAACCCCACTGAACAGCATGCAGACACACCCAGAAGAAGAGTAGTCCACAGCAGGTTGGTGTGCATGCGTGTGTGTTTGAGCATACATGTTTGTGTGTGTCAGCATACATGCTTGTGTGTGTGTGTGTGTGTGAGCATACATGCCTGCGTGTGTGTGTGTGCATGCATGCATGCCTGCTTGTGTGTGTGCATGTGCGTATGCATTTCTGAATGCATGCCCTGGACTGAAGAAACACACCCGCCTTGTTGCCCGAGATGTCTCTGTTTAAATAAACACTTGTCCAGCTCCTTATCTCGATGTGACCGTGGCTTTCCACAGAGCGTTTAAAAAAGGAAACCCACTGAAGTGGTACGCTTATAGCACTGTATGGTTGTCACAGGGCTGGTGTCAAGTGAAACTGATGCCATCTTGGCAAATGTTTTGGATACGCTTCAACCATGCACCAGTCTACAGTGTCACTTTATTCAAAACTATGCAAGCAGGGTATGTGCATGCTTAGCTGTAGCCTGCCACCTGCATTTTTGTCCCAGTGACTGGGATCCTTTACACGCTACTGCGGTAAGACAGGGTGGAAGGGATACTGAAATAGGAGTTGACGAAGAAAGCTGATCTTGGAAAAGAACATTCTCCCACCGCTCCCGTTGGGAATCAAAACTGTGACCTTTCAACCACGAGTCTGGTGCTCCACCACTGAGCTACCCCAGCTTCCCCATCAATGCTGTATGCAAGACAACATTGCCACCATTTAACATGACTGAAACTGCAAAAATCGGCTGAGTGGTCATCAAAATGAAAGAAAGAGTGTTGCATTCCATTTTATGGAGGGAAAAAAATTCAGGCTGTGTGTGTGTGTGTGCATGTGCATGTGTGTATTTATATTTGTGTGCATGTGTGTATGTGAAGGAGGGAAGCTGGAGAGGGGAAAATGATTTTAAAAAATGACAACACCATCTTGTCATTTCCAGAGGAACTAGCGGGACATTTATTTACAGGTTGAGAGTCAGCTTGAGGGTCATTTTCTCACAGGCCGACAACTGAAAGAAGAGAGACTTCAGACAGAAAAGGAGGTCCACGTTTGCCCCAACTCACATCCTGCGAGCCTTTGCCATGGTAGGACATCTTCTTGATGGCCACCACCTCCTTGGTCTGTATGTGCCGGGCCTGCACAGCAAACACAATGTGTATATATATATATATATACTCTAACCCTGCCCCACAACTTTGCATCACAGTGCACATGTACTCCAGCCCTGACCCACATCCACATCAAACACAGTGCACATGTACTCCAGCCCCACTTCCACATCAAACAGTGCACAAGCCCCACCCCACATCCACACAGCAAACACTGCACATGTACTCCACCCCTGCCCCACATCCATACCATCACAGCTAACACAGGGCACAAGTTGCCAAACCATGCCCCACATCCACATCATCACACCGAACACAGTGCACATGTACTCCAGATCCACTTCACTTAGATAACGCTAACAGTCACAGGACTCACACTTCTCTTTCTGTTTTTAAGGTTTACAGACAACAGTTATGTTAAAAAATAATAATATATTTGTATAAACTAAAAACCTTCAAATGTTTCCCATTGTTATTTGTGGCTTTGAATAGAAACTGGAGAAAATGGTAACCAATTTCGTGTTTTGGTTACAACTGTCCTGAGTAAACACCACACTGGGAACAGATTTTTTTTTAAAAGGGGGCAAAAGACTGGGCACAGGGCTGACATTTCTAAACAAACTCATTCCACTAGGGACTGCACTCATTCGCTTCCTGAAGGCCCCACTACTTACAAAGTAAACGGCACCAAAGCTGCCATGGCCGATCTCGCGGAGGTCTGTGTAAATTTTCTCCGGGTCGTCTCCATTGAAGAGGCCGGCCACCTGAGGGTCCTTGGGATTGCCCGGCCTGGGAAGCAGCGGCATGGCAACCCCTCACTTTCCGAGCCACTATTGCTGCCTGAAATCAAAATGGTAAAACTGGGGTGGAACTGCTCACAGCACTGTGACAATGTCATGGCAACCCCTCTCTTTTGGAACCACTATTGCTGCCTGAAATCAAAATGGCAAAACGGGGGTGGAACTGCTCACAGCACTGTGACAATGTCATGGCAACCCCTCTCTTTTGGAACCACTATTGCTGCCTGAAATCAAAATGGCAAAACTGGGGTGGAACTGCTCACAGTACTGTGACAATGTCACGGCAACCCCTCTTTTTCCAAGCTGCTGCTGCTGCCTGAAATCAAAATAGTAAAACTGGGATGAAACTGCTCACAGCACTGTGACATTGTCATGGCAACCCCTCTCTTTCTGAGCAACTATTGAAACTGCTCACAGCACTGTAACAATGCCATGGCAACCCCTCTCTGAGCCACTGCTGCCTGAAATCAACAGTAAAATTGGGAGGAATCTGCTCAAAGCATTGTCACAATGCCATGGCAACCCCTCTCTTTCCAAGCCTCTATAAGTCTATTGCTGCCCAAGATCAAACTGGAAAAAAATTGACCAAACTGCTCACAGCACTGTGACAATGACAACCCATCTCTTTCACAGGACTAAACCACTACTGCTGCCTGAAAACAAAACAAAACAGGGGTAAAACTGAAAGAAATTTATATACCACATGCTCAAGCTCTGCAAATGGAATCACAGGAAAAGCCATCCTCTCTTCAAACCTTGACCAATGCCGCTGCCTGAAACTGAAAGCCTAGGTGGGAAATGGTCTGCAAACACCATTGTGAAGCTCATCCTAAGGCTATGCAGTCAGTCAGTAACTTGGTTCGTTATCAATGGGGGTGGGGGGAGGTTGTTGAAGAGGGGGATGGGAGGGGGCTCAGAGAGGGGGACAGAGAGAAGAGGTCAGCTGACTCACACAGTGAGCAAGAGAGAGGCGCTAAAGCCCATTCTTAATTGGGCGTATGTTTGTTCGACGAACTATGATTCATTCCTTAATTGAACTTTTAGTTCACCGAACATGGTTTGGACAGTGCGACAAATTTTACTTTGTTCTCAACTGGCTTGTAATGAGATGCAAGCTTTGGCCTGAACTTGCAGCATGATTGAAAATGTAGGGTCAATATAATCATCCCTCACAGGGTAATTCAACTAACTACTATCTCATTCTGGGTCCCCGAGACAAGGCTGTGCCTCCCACAAGTCACCAAATAAAAATCCCTCCGAAGCGAGTGAAGAACCCAGCAACACCATCATCCATTTTTACTTTTATTTCTTCCTCATCCACAGGAGAGCTCTGCTCTCAGCCAATCAGAGGCAATGTTTGTCGAATGTTCCCAGAACATGCTGAGCGAAGCTTTTTGGACCCTGAATACAGCTTCATCGCAGTTCGGCGAATACTCCCAACTATATTCGCGAAGCAAAAGTTCGCCCAATTAAGCACCAACTAGGTTCGCCGAATACTCCCAACTAGGTTCGCGAACAAACATTCGCCCAATTAAGAACGGGCTTAAGGGATGACACACTGTGTACCCGTACTGAATGCTGGGATGAGGGGTGGGCTGGACCACCTCAAGTGCAGGACCGGGATGGACTGGCTGCCGCTGGTTGACAAGGGGGGCGTTGCGTTGGGTCATTGAGCGTTGCCTGCTTTGAGCTACCAATCCACAGCCAGAGCAAAGGCGCTGCTTGGGTTTAGACGGTGGACCTGAAAAAAGTAACACAATCTTTTTTAAACGCAAGGCAAGGTTTGAAAGAAATGAAAATGCTTGAACCTTCAAAGCAAATCAGTCCATTTTATCAATTCTGATTTACACAGTCAGTGGTCAGATTCTATAAACTTGCAAGTTGTATCAAGCAATGCTGCTCATTTGTTTTTCTCCATCTGATGCAAGGCTTATAGTTTCTCTATCTTACACACCGTTTGCTGTCATCACCTAGATTGCATTCATATTAGAGAATGAACAGAATCCAAAAGACAACAACTTAAAAATGAACACACAAGCATACAACAAACAGTCATTTGTCGCCAACACTTATTCTACATCCTGCATGCCTACACGTGACCTTTTTTTTTGTTAAATAAAGAAGTTATTTTGCTCTTCATCTCACACTCATAGCGCACACTGTAAAAAATAAAATAATCATGCCATTCATTAGTCGAGTGTCAATCCACACACAGTCAGATGAAAGGGGGGTTAGTTACTTGGTGCTCTGAGCCCAGTCAACCACATAACCTCACACGGTTATATCAGGGCTAACAAAAGTGGCAAAACACTGGGAGAAGAAGGCTGTCAGTGTCACACTTCAAAAATTCACTTTTATTCTTAAGTGTGTGCACATGTATACCAGTGTGGCACACCAAATAAAGTCCCACTGTATCACTATCAATGCTGTGCCACGTATGTACTCTGAGAATTGCGGACAAAGACAGACACCACAGACTGGGCAGTGGACTTTGAGACCCAGACTAAAACTAGAGACAATTTTTTATTTTTTTTTGATTTTTTTTTTTTTAATAAAAATAATCCCATGACTGCCCATCTTAAACTAAATCAACAGGAAAACTAAGGCCAACAGATACTGAGAGTGAGAAGTGACACTAGTGACAGCACAAAGCCACAAATGGTCAATTAACTACGGATTAATTTACATGGACTACAGTGCATAAATACTATAATATTAATGAGTTACTACACAATCTACAGGTAACAACAAATGACAATATACTATGGATCACCAGTCCTTCACTTTATACCTTTACTTTCAATACTTTCAAGCTGACTTTTGTTTAAACCGGGCCTAATTCAGGCTACTGTTTCAATGATTTATAGATCAAAACACACAAAAGATAAAAAGAGTGCTTCCTGAATCCTCCTAGTCTACTGGAATGACACAGAACAATGCATAGTATACACATTTTCAACACAGATGACTTCAAAAGGCCAAGGTACACCGACAATGAAAATGACTACATCCATGGACATTTCCTATTTCTGACATATGGTGACAAATTTTTACACTTTGACACTGCAAGTGCAACACAAATTCTTACTGTTTAAGAACTGTCATATTCTGATTTTTCTATAAAAAAATATTCATTATAGTGCAGTCCAACCTGCATAACAGTAAGACAGACTGGATAATATGTCTTGGATTTGTGTGAAAGACTCCCTTTGTTGACCTACCTGCCTGAGGCAGTGATAAAAAATAAATAAAAAAAGGTACTGGGAGTGGGAGATAGAGAGAGGGAACAAGGAAGAGTATAATGTGTCCCAGATTGAGTTTAGACAGCTGATATTGTGACACCCACAGGAGGAAGTACTTGGCTTGGTGAACACTTGAAGAAAAAAAAACAAAAAAAACAATTCAGTTCGGCCATGTCACAGATGTACCCCGAAATAATGCACTGTCCATAAATCTTCACCTGTTTCAGCTACCACAGGACCTGCCATATCCCACTTTCCTAATGGCTTGCACACTAACACTAAAGTAACAGTAAGATTAAACGATAATGATGAATGTTCTTTCTGAATGGGCAGTCACCTAGGTTTTGTTCACGTCTGATTTATTTTAATACAATCACTAATCAATTAATTTCAATTGTAAAAAAAAAAAGAGGGCAGTTTTATAATCCTTCTTATCTGTAAGATATTTAAATAGAATATAACATTATTATTCTTTTATTAATATTATGAATCATTTCCTCAGAAGCAACCAAGTTTCTCTGTCTGTGAAAAACTGAGCCAACACAATTTAGATCTAGCATAATAAGGTTGAAGATCTAGCAAAACAGCTGGCATAACCTTAATAACGTCGAGTCATAACTGGTATCCTTGCTGGTCTAGAGGCTTAATCACCACAGCCTTGACTTTATTATGTTCATAAACACACAAATCCAAAACAAATCATAATAATGAATAAAACCGTCCCAACACTCCTGAACTAGTTTTACTTTTAGTAGGACAAAACCAAAGAGGGTTTTAACCCCTTCACTGCCGTGCTTGCCGCACCGTCGCTCGAAAAACTACCAACTGCCAAATTTGAAATGATTAAGGCTTTCCCCCCTCTTCGCCTGAGCACATGAAAGGACTTCTACCAAAATGCACAGTATTGAAAGTAGATTTGTTACAGGCCCATCAAGTATACTGTTTGCAGGTGTGTCTATTTCAGCCTGGAAAATTTATGAGCAGGCGCAGTGAAGGGGTTAAACTTATACACAGCTGGTGACTGTTTCTTCACAGCTGTAAAACTGCTATACATAATCACATATTAGTCATATACATCCATCTTATCACCTGCCTCAAGATAATATTCTCTACTAATAATTAATATACTCATAAACTGTGAGCATGTGACTACCCAAGGGCCATGATGGCATGAGACACCAACAGGCAACTGGTTTACTCCGTCTCAGCTTTACACAGGGAATCTTTTCTTTCGGCCACCAAATTACACCATATAATGTAGTTATCAAGCTGACATTCTCTGACCTATTACTAGTAATTACTGTGTAACTAAACTATGACAGTAACCTGTCATGGCAAAGCTCATGCCTGACACTCCACACAGCTGTCCTTTACATTCAATGCATAAAACCTGACAGAGGGCTCTGCAGGTAAGGTAATCAGGTGGAGGATTGCACAGTTTCTTTACTACACTATTTAGTGTCAGTGATAATTTCTTTAGTTTTACAGTATCATGAGTATGCTATTAGCCTTACACTCTGGTACAGAAACCTGTCCATCACCAGTGAAAATGGGGGATGGAAAGATGGCATAACTGCTGGATCATACCATTTCGAAAAAAGACTAAAGACAGACCTTGCCTGGTGGCTGACAACTTGGTGCACGCCTTGTTCAATCTCCTGGCGTTTCCCCTGGATCTTTCTCAAACCTCCTCACCCCACCCACTCCCTCCTGCATTCCCCACACGACTGACCACAGAAGAATCTACAGTTCCAAGCCTCATCCGACATCTCCACAAATTTTGACTCAACTGGTCCCTCTCCCCACCCCCTACAAAGGCCGTTTTTTCTTCTCAGTGAAGATGGATTTGCAATACAACTGCAGCTGGCTTGTAACTTGCAGAAGTGTAACTGTAAGTGCAAAGCCACAGGGGAACAGTGGTCGCAAACACTTTTTTAGTTTTTAGAACTTGTGCACAACAAATGCAGTGTGTTAAAAAAAAAAAAAAAAAAAGAGCAATCCTGCACTTATCTAGCTGAAATTCTGTCTCTCATGCCTACTGTAGAATTATATGCAAGCCTGACGGGTAACTATACTACTTTTGGTATCTATGAGCTTGGGACCCTCAATGGCAATCAATATTTCTCACCAGAGCTAGAGTAGATCTTGCCTTTTGCTGGTAGGCACATTTCTGGCTGGTTTGTTTACCTTCTTGAGTAGGCAGCCTAATGTCAACCAGGAAATGGTTCAGATCTACCATTACGACTTCCAAAAAACAACAACAGGTTATGGAGTTTTCTGTGTTGTCTTTCACAACATGATGCTGAGCTGCAAAATGTTGGTCCCTTGTGCAAATGAGCAGCAGGAAACTAATAATGGTGCCAGAAACCGACATGGGCAGTGAACCATCACTAGCCCCATTTGGTGTTATTGTTGATTGCTTTTATATAGTGCTATTCTCCGCTCTCAAGCAGACTCGCTGCGCTCGCATGTGATTCTACATGAATGACTAGCTTTTTATAGTGCGTTTTTGAACACCCACTGAATTGGTGTACTTATGGTGCTGATATGGCTGGTGCCACATGAAACTGCTACTGTCTCAGCATGTTCTGTGTACACCATACAACCATGTCACTTCATGCAAAGCCACATACATAATGTGCATGCATGTTTAGCTGTAACCTGCCACCTGGGCTTCTGGCAGAATGACTGGGATCTTTTACATGCTACTGTGGTAACACGGTGGTGGAATGGACACCGAAATAAGAGTTAGCAGAGAAAGTTGATGCTGGAGAAGAAAATTATTCTGCCGCTCCTGCAGGGACTTGAACCCGGGACCTTTCAATCATGAGTCTGACACTCTAACCACTGAGCTATTCCCACTCTGGTTGTCACCCACCCTGGCTGCTCGCTGTCAAAACTGGTATGTTCTGACAACCTGACTTGACAACCCAACATCAGAGAGACAGAGACTGAGCAAGAGAGCACTACTTAAACCCTTTAATTAAAAATGCACTGTCATACAGTTATGGACTTTTTTTGTGGTAAACACATGCCACATGGGATTTGCGCAAATGTGCAAGAGGGGTTTATTTTGCATCAAAAGCAAATTTTGTCGGCATAGTTGCGATCCCTGGGGGAAGTTCTGTCTATCCTGCTATTTTGGTTTAAACTAATTAAAGTAATTAAACTTTAATTGATCAATTGTAACCATGACTCATTTTTTCCTTCTTCTTCAGATGCTGGTGGTACCAGTACCTTCACAACATACAGTGTGTCCTGGTCATGAACAGGAGGTACTAATACTAAACTAGTAATAGATGCAACCACAGTCATGGACTGAGCAGTTACCAGTTAAACTGGATATTAAATGACCGAATGATAGAACATATTAATTACCTCATTACATCTGCAGAGACTGGAGGAGGAAGGCATTTTAACTTTAAGTTTCCCTCTTTATGAACTTAAAAGTTAAATGTGCGGCAGAGAAAGAGTTGTGTGGCAGTTCTGCAACTGCAAAGGATTTACTTTAGTTTAAAAGTTAAATGTGCGGAAGAGAAAGAGTTGTGTGGCAGTTCTGCAGCTGCAGAGGATTTTTACTTCAGACTTTAAAAAAATATTTTATTCATCACACATTAACCATGATGGACAGTTTTCCCATCACAATTTCTGACAAGCGCCTTTGCAAATGACATTCATGCACAATTTCTTTGTGGGCCAGTGTGGGAACATTGTAACTGTGTCTGCATTTAAACTGAAAGGAAGTTGAAGGGAAATGAAACACTACTCACTAGTGTTACACAGCCTGAAAGTCAAATGGGCAACTGGCATCTTTTGTCTGCAGTGCAGCCAAACAAAAACACAATAACAAAAAATTATGCATCTTGGTGAAACTGCACTCTGTAACTTCCACATTTCTGGAAAGTCACACTGATTAGCCATGTCATCAGTGCCATTGTGATAAACGCACATACAATGTTCACATTCACTTACAGTTTGCATGATTGGATAAAGTGAATGGCAACAGCACTGAACATCAAGTAGACATTTCAGTCACCGAACCATTACACATTTGACACTGTGCATGACCTAACTCTTTGTTCCAATGCTCACTTTTTGTTTCAATGCAGCTTTGAAAATGTGCTGCGTTGTTTCCAATGGTTTGCTTAGTTGTCTGGGAACTGTGAAAAATCCATGGTCATCACTGCCCACTACTAGACAGGTTTTAAATTTAAGGGGTATTTTCACTCCTTACGACAGATTTTAAAGTGCAGTTTTCATGCACAGGCTGAGTGAATTTGAGGTCTAAAGAGTGAATCTGCGATCCTAATATGTGAATACGCACAGATTTGGGTTTTGCAGGAGCCCTGACTAGGGGCAAAATGTCACACTCACAGGTTCAGTGGCTCCAGGACAACAGTTTTAAACAATTACTTCAGAAAATATATGCGTGACTTCCCCTAGGTATCATTATGTCTAGCCATCTGACATTGTGTGAAGTGTGTTTGTGTTCCCAGCAAATACAATGCCACTGAAGAACAGAAGATAAACAAACAAAAAATGAAGCTGCTGCCAGTGCCAAGGCAAAGCAGACTTAATCTGCGAAGTCTGTTCCTGAGGCACATCCAAGGTCAAGGTAAGATTCTTCATTTTCATAAGAAGTGCAGAATATCCTGGATCCGACAGCCAATAACAAGCAGCTGTGCAGGGGTGGGAAACTGCCATTACCCGACACCTGTGTCCAATACTGCAAGTCTCCGTGTGCGGCACAAATATTTGATTTTTTACTAATTGTGGGCAAGTAACATACAGTTTAAGAAAGCACTGGGCCTGGGTTTTAGAAGGCTAGTGTCCCTGGAACTTCACTTGAATTTATGATGTCATTTTACTGATGATGTACCTTCTGCCTGTGAATTTGTTGCTCTTTGACTTAGACTTTAGGGAATGTGAATTTGTTGCTCTTTGACTTAGACTTTAGAGAAGCATAGCTCAACAGATTAGTTTTAACTGGTGTACACAGCATCAGGGCTCACTTTTTCACCATCTAAAATGTTAATCAGAATATATATTGCCATTTTAAATGATCATAATGCAACATTTTAAACACACACACGCATTCATGAATACACACACCCCCTTCATCAATCACTAATAGAGGCTTGAGCTGAACCATGTGTTTTGTAAGCTTGTAATTTGTAAAACTGAACAACATGATGCTTGTAATGTGAAACATGTTTACCTTTAACCTTAACAGCATTTCCCAGAAGAAAAACAACAACAAGAAAACAACATCTGTGTGCACATTTAACCACTTGTGTTTTTTGTCGTTGTGACCATGTTCTACTGATTTTTTAAATCTCTTACCAATTTCCATTGCAGTTAGATGTGTACCCTACGCTTTTAAGTTTGGAAAGGGAAACACTGTGACAGTTAAAATATATTAAATACACAACAGGCTGACTGATATTGTGACAATACATGCCAGTTTGCACTGTGCACATCAACTGATCATTTCAATCAATGACCGAAGACCAATTCCTAAGCCAATTCATGGATGCCATTTACAACTGACAAGTTCAACAGATCTGTACTGAAAAGTGGTTGCATTTCAGCGGCAGTGAATGTATCCTGTTACTGTCTCATGTTTGTGGCCCTGTCACAATGTCAGTCTTACTAAGTGGCGCGGGAAATGGTGTTTTTTCTTTGTTTTTATGATGAACCTGCTAAGTACTAAAGTAGTGTGTGCTGCAAACTCCTTAGCACAATAGTGAAAACCCACAGTTAAAATGCACAAAACATCCAAATGCAAACTCTTACACTCACTCTTGGTAATAAAGATGTACTGTAGTAGTGTTACACTGTATACTATATACTGTATGTAAAAGTTTCACTTTCATTAGTTTCAACTTTGCTGATCATTTAGCACAAAACATTATGACCACTGAAGGGTCTGACTTCACAGTTCTTTATTACTGCTAAAAGAAAAACATGCACAATATTAATTACTATCAGTATCCTCCTGCAAATACAGTGTCTTCACTCACAGTCACAAAATTCATTAAGTTATTCACTACACCAAAAATTAATGACCACTGCATTGATCAAACAAAAATAACTACTGTTAGTGTTATTGTTAACTGTAGAGATGATTAATCTATTAAAAAGGCACATGACTTTAAGTCAATATTCAAAAGCTGCTATTTATAATTTAACATTAATAATAATATTACAGTACACTTACACTATGGTGCTATGAAGTAGTAAGTAGTGCTAGCCAAGACTTACCCGTCCCTAATAAGCCTTATGGTTATGTGGATGTTAAGCACCATGTTTACTTAGCCAAAACCTTGTTCATTTTCAAAAGCAAGCATGCACCATTGCATGTCTCTGGTCTCTATTACTTGTTCAGCAGACTGATGATTAAGCACAATATACAGCACCACACACAACTGACATTATAGTGACAATAGCTCCAAACACACAGAGTTGAAAAGAATGCTTAAAGTTATAATCAGACAATAAAAAACGTTTCTGTTTTTTTAGCTGTGTAAATGTTTAACCTCAAGTTCAACTATTTAAGGTAACGACCCTGTTTAAAAAAGGCACAAAAAAGCTGCAAAAATGATTGATTCTGCTAATTTACAAAAGAAGCCCCCAAGCCAGTCACAGTGTTGTAATTTGCAATGCCATTTCGTAGCATTTTCCAATGAAAAGATCAAAACTGTGACCCTGACATGGCTACAATCACAGCACAATCGCAGTGTAGCAAAATCTAAATGGATAGAATTGGTGAGTGATCACTGATATTGTAAATAATCAAAAACAAATCATGTTACATTGTTAGTACACTAATACTGGCACAGTGACATAACATAAATGTGCATCGCTGTCATTTACTTGTTAACATTCTAAGTGTTTGTCTCTTAGTATGTGTCAATAATAATCCATACGAGCTATGATGGTGAACGCACTGAACATGGGACTAATTCCAGAGTATTTCGCTGCATGGCATAAAAAGGCTGTAACCGAAAACCAAATGACAAAATGTTTTTGCACTCAAAGTTGGATCCCTGCCATTACCAAGATGATTTCCTGTATACATGTACGTGTAATAAATAGCTCAAACAATGGGTTTTGTTCATGGTCTACACTCACGTGTTAAAATTTTGCAACTGCCAGCTGATCGACACTCACTGGCTACGAGTTTGCAACTTACATGTTTCTTATTTTGCTGCAACTCACTCGGTCATACCCATTGTGTAAACTCTATTATCTATACAAATACACCACACTGATTTTTCTTTTTCACAAAAAATAAACAATATCAACAGGTAAACAGATACCCACTAGTCACTGGAGGATGGGCTTGGGCACGTCTTCAGGTTAGGTCAGCAGATCAAAATCTAAAATGACCAACTGATGTGCAGTCAATTTTATTTGTTAAATTCTAGCACATTGATTGACCTGTGGGTATTATTTGTAATAGCAGCCAATGAGTATGGAAAAAATCAGTTAGGGCTGGTGGATGAGGATGTATGCAGTTCAAAGCATAGCATTAGCACAGCAGTGCAGTATCATGTAGTAAAAGACATTCTAGATGGCAGCAGTTTCATGTGGCACTAGCCATGCCAATGCTTAAGTACACCACTTCAGTGGATATTAAAAAATGCGCCATAAAAAGCTAGTCACTCATGTAGAACCACATGCGAGCGCAGTGAGTCTGCTCAAGAGCGGAGAATATAGCTATATAAAAGCAATCAACATCATCATCATCATATTTGTAAACAACAGAATGTTGAAGAACAGACTAGTTCCTGTTCTGAAACTTTTCAAAACCATGGCTTGGCATTCATTATAATTTATATGATTATGCACAGACTCAATGTTTTGTTTATGCGTGTGTGCATGTGTGTGTGTGTGTGAGAGAGAGAGAGAGAATGAGTATCTTTCTGTACATATATTATGTATACATGATGTATAAGTTTCTATAACAATTTTTGACAAATGAAAATTAAATTCAGACATGACGTGATTTTGCTGTAAAACTAAAACAATGTGCTAACTTCTTTTTTTCTTTTCTTAACCCACTGATCAATTATACGTTTTTGACACATAAAAAAAACAATAACAAAAAACCAAGTTGAACAACAACAAAAAACAAAAAAATAAAATTGCATCCTCTGATCCTGGCTGAACTGGTTGGGTGACCTAGCCTAATGACCAATCCAGACAAAACCTGAGCCAAGCCCAGGCCCTGCCCATCTCGACATGACATTTATAAGAGTTAAGACTAAGCGTTTCGTGGTCCGGAAGTCTTGCGGGGTCTGTTGGGGGTGTGTATACTACCGGAGCTATACAAACATGTTAATTATTCTTTATTTCCATGTGAACTGCACCTTGTTCTTTCGTTCGTTCTGGTTGCCATTACGAATACCAATCCACATTCTTAAATAACACTGATGTATAAGCCTCTCAGATTCGCAGAACGCTTCTCGTTTTGAAGGCTTGCAAAACTCGGTGACTGGGCCGTTGGTGACTAGCTGAACATTCCGCGACTGCATCACAATACTGGCGTTTGGAGTCTGTGTGTACCGTAATCAAACATTGTCTTGTAACTGTTGACTTAATCAGATGACTAACTCGTATTCTGCAAAGAAAATATAATTGTCACAGTATGCATTTTCCACTCCTTTCAAAATTATGAACATTCGTTCGTCTGCAAGATGACACCAGACCAGGGAGAATAAATTGCAAAGGGCAAGTTCTGATTACACACAAAATTTTGCACAGACATGGAACAACACCAATGTGAACACCAACATTTTACACACACAACCAAGAAATAACCTACCAACAGCAGCAAACAGTAAATACTCGCTGAAGACTACAACAGTGTTCCAAAAAATGTTTACAACACTGCACCTTGCACAAATTCCTTACAGTCACAAAATGGCGTCCATACGGGCATGCGCACTACGACACTGGAGTTTGAAACAAAAACTATTTCCTGGTTTGGAAAAGTTACCGACTCAGTATTTTTATCTGGCTTACGTGCTTCAAGCTGTACTTGCGCCGACGGACAGAAGCTTGATATCCAACTTTAAGGATCGATTTGGTGACGATGAGTTCTGCCTGGCCACTGATGGATGGAAACATTAGGAATTACGTCACCGGAAGTCGACAAGTGCAACGAACTATGCTGAAATTCTATTGGATAAAAAGAATGTCTCCATTGCTAGCCTAGCTCAGTAGGAAAAGAAGGGGGCTAAAAATAAAAATAATAAGTAAGTAAGTAAGTTGGTGTTTTACGCCCAGTCAGCCGGTTGAAAATAATAATAATAAGAAGAACCAAGTAGATTCGTGTAAATGAACAAGGTAGCTGTAACGAATGAACCATCCCAATCACGGGGATGTTTCTTCTGAACCCATTACTGTACTTCTGTATGCAATACTACCTTTCAGTGAACACAATACATAGCCACAGACTACTAGTGTCTCAAACGATACAAATAATATATATACGCAAAAAGGTCTTATAATAAAATTGTTGGTAAAAACAACGTGCAATTCTGGGGCAAAGCATTTAGCTGGTGAGTGACAAATATGCAGACAGTTGTATATGTCTCAATTTCATATCGTCGGGGGCAGCTCCACAGTGAAACTTAAGCCGGTGAGAGACTGACACTGAGTTATACCACTACCTGCTCGGGATGCCAGTTCGGACTTTTTTTTTTTTTTTTTAAAGACTTTTTACTCCATGACGATGGCCACTAGTAGTCTGTGGCTATGTAGAAAAGGCCACTGACAAAAGAAATTTTGTTTCAGTTTTGTTCTCTCGTGGCACTTATCCAGCTGAGACTACAGCCGGGATTGCCGAGACTGAATTTTCTGGAGACCCCAATGAGGGTACAGTGAAACCCGGCGATCAAAGACTGACTGAAAATGAAATATTTGACAACTTTCACATAACCCCAAACCAAAATAGCAACAAGAAAACAAACAAACAAACACAAATTGGCACTGCACTAGTAAAGCGGCAAAGTCAGTGGTGTGTACAACAAAAAGGAAAAACAATACAAACCGAGTGACATGGAAAAAAAAAAAAAAAGAGAGAGAGAGAGAGAGAGAGAGAGAGAGAGAGAGAGAGAGAGAGAGAGAGAGAGAGAGAGAGAGAGAGAGAGAGAGAGAGAGAGAGAGAGCGCGAAAAAGAAAAAAAAAACCCGCAAAAAACAAACAAACAAATAAACAACAACAACAACAAAAACTGACTACGTAATGTTAAACTGTGGCAGTTTTAATCAGTTTAAAACAACACACACACACACACACACACACACACACACACACACACACACACACACACACACACACACACACACACACACACACACACTGACACACACACTGACACACACACACACACACACACACACACACACACACACACACATCAAATCAAACACTGAGTCATTTCCATTTCACTATGAACAATAAATAATTATAACTGTTGTCATTTGAGTCAGTTTTGGTTGCGCTGTCCAGGTTGTGTGGCACGGTAATCACTGTCCTGTCTCAGTTTGAGTCCTTCTGAGATGAAAACCACAGAGCCAGTGATGATGACTGTCGACCCCCCAAAACAACCGAACAACAACAACAACAACAACAACAACACACACACACACACACACACACACACACACACACACACACACACACACACACACACACACACACACACACACACACACACACACACACACACACACATACACACACGCAGGCTCACACACACACACACACACACACACACACACGCGCGCGCGCGCGCGCGCGACGAGCGCGCACGCTCGCACGCACACACACACACACACACACACACACACACACACACACACACACACACACACACACACACACACTACACACACACACACACACACACACACACTAACTCGACACTGAAACACCCGCCGCACGCGCCGCGCGGCACCGGCGCGGCACGGCACTGGCGCACGGCACCGGCGCACGGCACGCACAAACACACACACACACACACACACACACACACACACACACACACACACACACACACACACACACACACACACACACACACACACACACAGTGACACACACACACACACACGGCAAGCACTGAAACAACAACAACAACAACAACAATAAAACAAACCAGTAACACTTCTCACAAGCTTACTTTATAGATTGTCCCTGGCTCTTTAGCATCTGAAGACATTAACCAAAAAGAACGAACGCTCTTTACATGATTTTGCACAGCACGGCGAGTCTTGTCCCGGCGGCGTCACCTGATCAGTCTGTCCGCCGCAGTGTGGGCCAGTTCAACCGGTCGTCGCGCTAACTACACTACCGGAGTAGAAGTGCTGTGGCGGCGATTTAGGACCAGTCGCAAAGCCCTTCTCTGTATCAGCGGATGCAATCATATCAGTGTACTTCAGTCTTTGACAGCACGGTGTGAGGGTCCGCACAGTTCTAGCATACTGAAGAGCGGGATGGGTCTTCACAGAGGATGGCTGCGCGGGTCGGTAGGACAGTTCAGTATAGTCAGAGCCATCGGATACTCCTCTGTGACGTAAGTGTAGTCAGATATACTACAGCAAGGATAGTAAGAGAGGCTACAGTGACTGACTGAGCCCGGCAGGTGTAGTTAGAGAGACTAACTACACTGAACGATACTACAGTCAGAGATACCAGTACAGCAAGCACTAGTCATAGAGGCTACAATGACTGAATGAACAGGTGTAGTCACTGAGAGAGGCCACACTGAGCAAGTGCTATTCCGATCGAGATACTAAATGACTCAACAAGTGTATAGTGCGGTCAGAGACTGATGATACTACAGCAAGTGTAGTCAGAGATACCACAGTAAGCACAGTCATAGAGGCTACAGGTGTAGTCAGAGAGACTATCAGTCAGCAAATGCTATCAGAATATCGAATAGAAAATTGAAATTCGACTCCAAAAACAAATAAGTTGCGTTACATACATATTCTGTTTTCTCTTTGTAAATTTCGTTGCAGACTTATTTTAATAGGAAGTTTATCAAGTCAAATACTTTTTCATTCCATTCAAAGGAAAGTGTGGGTGCCACACATGAATAACAAACAAACTTCTTCGTGTGTGTGTGTGTGTGTGTGTGTGTGTGTGTGTGTGTGTGTGTGTGTGTGTGTGTGTGTGTGTGTGTGTGTGTGTGTGTGTGTGACTGTGTGTGTGTGTGACTGTGTGTGTGTGTGTGTGTGTGTGTGTGTGTGTGTGTGTGTGTGTGTGTGTGTGTGTGTGTGTGTGTGTGTGTAGTGTGTGTGTGTGTGTGTGTGTGTGTGTGTGT
>OY757552.1:2798395-2808395 GCA_963584105.1 Alviniconcha strummeri
TAACTCAAAAACTGAGTACTAAACACATTATGACGCGGTTTAAAATGCCAAACACTGCGGACCATTATCTTTTTATCTATCAAAAATTATCATGGTTATCTAGTCTATCAAGTGAAGCTAAAATAAGATTAACTCTGTGAGCCCAGCCATGAACCGCTTTCGCAGCAATTAACCTTAAATTAATTAGCTGCAACACGACCTATACGGCCCCCAAAACACTACTACAGATTTGAACCTAGGGCCCTAAAGTACACCATACATTCACTATATACGCAATCCTCCTATTTATCTACCTAAAAATCAAGAAATAAACCTGGATAACAAACACAAACACCAAATTCGGCGCCAGACTCAAAGTTCTGCAACCGATTAAATCTGCAAATCCCAAATCCATCTAATCTAAGCCCTGTTCCTACTCCTATGAAATATTTTGAAAGTCTACATCATACATACTAGCTATAAATATAAACAAATATAATAAATACCTAATTTGTGAAGTTTTACAAACTTATAAATAAATACGATATTGCGGCTGTAAAGCTGGCAATCAAAAACAAAATGGCCGTCAATATCGTCTGCTACTATAATTTCGCCCACAAGCAAGGAATCTCGATGGTGTTACCAGTAGTTATAAATCAAATTGGAGAAAAACAACAACAACAACAACAAACAAAACAAAACAAAACACACAGACAAACTAGCAGAATGTCACATGCGAATTATTTAACAGTTGTTTAAATGGGTGTCAGTTTGTAGCTTGATAAATGGGATTACCCCGAAAATTCGCATGTTGTGTTTTGTCCTAATAAACAGCGTTATTTTGAACCTTTTAAGCGTTTTTAAAGACTCTCACACTTAAAGTCCGTAGTGGGTTGGTAGTGTTTTTGAGAAAAATGACACTTATAGTGCTTAGTGGGTTTATAGTGTTTTTGAGGACTCTAACGTTTATAGTGTATAGTGGGTTGGTAGTGTTTTTGAGGAATGACACTTTAGTGTATAGTGGGTTGGAAGTGTTTTTGTTTGTTTTTGTAACTGACACTTGAGTGCATAGTGGGTTGGTAGTGTTTTTGAAGACTGACATTTTAGTGCAAAGTGGGTTGGTAGTTTTTTGTTGTTGACTGACACTTTAGTGCATAGTGGATTGGTAGTGTTTTTGCAGACTCTGACACTTATAGTTCACAGTGGGTTGGTAGTGTTTTTGTAGACTCTGACACTTATAGTGAGTTGGTAGTGTTTTTGAGGACTTTGACACTTATAGTTCATAGTGGGTTGGTAGTGTTTTTGTAGACTCTGACACTTACAGTGCATAGTGGGTTGGTAGTGTTTTTGAGGACTCCGACACTTATAGTTCATAGTGGGTTGGTAGTGTTTTTGAGGACTTTGACACTTAAAGTGCATAGTGGGTTGGTAGTGTTTGTGAAGATACTGACGACTTTGGTAGTGCATAGTGTGTTGGTAGTGTTTGTGAAGATACTGACGACTTTGGTGGTACATAGTGGGTTGGTAGTGGTTTTGCAGACTCTACATAGTGCATAGTGGGTTGGTAGTGTTGTTGAAGACTCTGACACTTATATGGGTTGGTAGTGTTTTTGAAGTCTCTGACATTTACAGTACGCAGTGGGCTGGTAGCGTTTCCATAATCCATCAGACTCTTGCTTGGATTACAGGATCTTTAACGTGTGCATGTGATCTTTTTGCATGCGTACACACACACACACACACACACACACACACACACACACACACACACACACACACACACACACACACACGCAAACACAAACACACACACACACACACACACACACACACACACACACACACACACACGCAAACACACACACACACACACACACACACACACACACACACACGCAAACACAAACACACACACACACACACACACACACACACACACACACACACACTTTCGCACGCACGCACTCACGCACGCACGCACGCACACACACAAACACACACACGCACGCACGCACACGCACATACACACTCAAGAAACGGGGGAAATGAGCATAATACAGTGGCATTATAATTGGAAACAAGAACAGATTTCCTCCGTGAGCTTGCAGACAAAACATTCATTATATTTAATTCAATGGATAACATCAGACATCCTACCCATTTTCAGATAATAATTGTAAAACTGCTGCTGCTGCTCCTTCTCCTGTTGCTCCTCCTCCTCCTCCTACTACTACGAAGAAAGCGCTGTTCTCTAACCCGAACTAAACTCACCGCGCTGTACAAATAACCATAGTGATAAAAAATATTTACGTGCAGTTCAGTAACCACTTAACACTCAAATAATATTCACAGAATGTGACATGCATTTGTACGAACGCCCTATCAGTTACAACCACATACTACTTGAATGTCCTATTACCACAGAGTTATTTTAGAAAAATGGGTACGACTTTAATGCTTGTGACAATGGAAGATATTTTGTATAATACTGATATTACAACTTCTGTTGTGAAATTGATCACCTCTGGCGAAGTTTATCCACCTTGTATTTACACGCGTGCCAGGTACGAGTTACCGTAGGCGACTCAGGTCTTTTGTTGTTGTGTTTGTGTGACGTCTTTCGAGCGCTAATTAACTCCCTTGTTTGTTAAAGTGATCGTTCATAGTCCTGTGAATAAGAGTTCATAACTGATTAATATGTCTGTCTGTCTCTCAATATTAATATGATTTTTTTGGAGTTTATAATGATTTTGTTTTCGAGTTTTTGTTGTTGTTGTTGTTTTCTGCCCGAGGGCTGGATGAAAAACAGTATTGTACTTATTCCATTACCTTCGTTAATTAACAAAACAAAACAAATCATTAAAAAAATCGTTCGTTCTCTCTCTCTCTCTCTCTCTCTCTCTCTCTCTCTCTCTCTCTCTCTCTCTCTCTCTCTCTCTCGTGTGTCTAATATCACCTCGCTGGTTACAGACATAAAATAAAACATTGACTGATTGATTGTTCAGAGCTCAGGAGCTGTGTGAAAGTCGAGGTGGACGTCCTGGGCTCCCCATCCCTAACACAGTAATAGTCCGTAGGGTCTCTGTGGACGTAAAGCAACACCGTGGCTGAACTTGAATTGACTGTTCCTCGATCAGTGCGTTCTAATCACTGCAATATCCACAAGGTCACAAAGGCCCTGACGCTTTCCTCGCAGCTGCTACATAAACACGATGCTTGACGTCCACAGAAACCATACGGCTTATTAGGGACGGGGAGTAGGGTTGGGGGTTTGTGGGGGTGTATGGAGGAGGTGGGGTGGGGGGTGGGGGGAGGCAGATTCTATATCTATCGCTACACTGTCACCACCAGAAGGACTCCTGCATTAAGATGGGCAGCGATGAGAGCCATTTGAATGTTTCATTAAGTGTGACGGACACTGAATGTTTGATTAATTATTGTGAGGGACAAAATCACAAGACCGTGTCCACGAACCACAGCCTCCTGGAAGACAAAGGAGAGCCGAAGCGGGATCGAACCGAGGCCCTTTCGGACCGAGAGCCACACTCCGAGCATCGCTTTCCGGCATCTTCCTCCAAACTCTGCCAGATTTAGTTACACCATTGAAGGAGTACTCATTATCTCCGCGCAGCTGTCCACCGACGCGGTCAGCGCCCTCCGAAAGGTTCGGGTACTGATAAGACTGTGGAAGCAGCCTAGCGCCCAAGCACGCACGTAAACATGAGGCGCATCCACCCCGGGTAAGAAAAAGAGTTCCGTCTCGATTTAAACGATTGCGGTTTTATTTGTGTTGGTGTAAAATTTCTTGGCGGCTACAAATGCCACGCCTTCTTTTATTTCAGTTGTTTGTAACAAACTTACTACTGTTTTAGCACCAACGAAAAACTGCTCGGTAGCTGACAGTTTTCTGGACCCTATGGCGTAACTAAATATGGCAGTGGTTGAAGGAAGGATGTCGTAAACCAGTGCCCGGAGTTTGCTTAGTAGCCTAAAGCCCATTCTTAATTGGGCGAATGTTTCTTCGCGAACCTAGTCGGAAGTATTCGGCGAAGCTAGTTGGTTCTTAATTGGGCCAACTTTTCTTCGCGAACCTAGCTGGAAGTATTCGTCGAAGCTATATTCGGGTCCAAAAAGCTTCGCTCAACATGTTCTGGGAACATTCGCCCTATTGGACGATCATTGCCTCTGATTGGCTGAGAGCAGAGCTCTCCTGTGGATGAAGAAAAAATCAAAATCAAAATGGATGACGGTGTCGCTAGGATCTTCACTCGCTTCGGAGGGAATTTGTTTATTTGTTGACTTGTGGGAGGCGCAGCCTTGTCTCGGAGACCCAGAATGAGATAGTAGTTAGTTGAAGTACCCTGTTAGGGATGATGGAAGTATACTGACTTGACTTGACTTTAGCCTACATTTTCGATCATGCTGTCTGCTGCGCGTCTGCCGCAAGTTCGGGCCGAAGCTTGCATCTCATTACAAGCCAGTTGAGAACGAAGTAAAGTTTGGACTGTCCGAACCATGTTCGGCGAACTAAAAGTTCAATTAAGAAACGAATCATAGTTCGTCGAAGTGTCCGAAGTATGTTTGGCGAACAAACATTCGCCCAGTTAAGAACGGGCTTAACGCCTTACCGCTAGGCCAAACAGCAGATACTAATGACCTACCGTCCTCCTAAAGAGGGCAGGCCCTCTGGAATCGCCGCCTGGATGGTGGTGGGAAAGGAGTACACGATCCAGTTCAGCCATTTATCGGCGTTTGGCGATGACCTGCTGACCTTTGGCCGAAAAGGTGACCCCCAAATGACCTTCAAGGTCAGGTGTTTGACCTTGACCCATGGTGAAGGTGAAGAACTGCACGAGCGTTGAGAAGAGGATGAACACTTCCATCCGCGCTAGACCCTCGCCAAGACAGACTCTGGGACCTGCAGCAGCCAAGGTCAAGGGAAACTTTAAATCGAATTTGGCTTTCATATAATAGCCTAAAACATTTCTACGAAACCAAGAACACGTTCAGAATCAGATCTGACCAGCAACCGCTCCGATACAGCAAAATCAAATCTCCCTTAATTAGTTAAACCGGATCTGAATCAAGCAGACGATGGATGCTGCGGCACGCTTTGTCACCCCGGCATGTTTTGTCACCCCTGGCAAATTTTGCCACCCCGGCATGTTTTGTCACCCCTGGCACATTTTGCCACCCCGGCACATTTTGTCACCCCGGCATGTTTTGTCACCCCGGCACAGTTTGTTACCCCGGCATTTTTTTCTCTCACCCTGGCATGTTTTGTCACCGGCCTGTGCCTGTCACCAGAGTGACAAAACGTGCAGCGAAGCCTGTTGTTGTTGTTGTTGTTGTTGTTGTCACCCATGTGTGTGACGTCGGTGACAAATCGCACAGCAATTGTACTTAAAAAAGAAGAGAGAGAGAGAGAGAGAGAGAGAGAGAGAGAGAGAGAGAGAGAGAGAGAGAGAGAGAGGAAGAAAAAGAAGAAGAAGAAGGAACTTTATTACTGGTACGCAAGTGCGTGTATGTGTGCGTGCGTGCGTGGGTATGTGTGTGTGTGTGTGTGTGTGTGTGTGTGTGTGTGTGTGTGTGTGTGCACCCGCGTGCGTGCGTGCACGCGCGCGCGCGTGTGTGTGTGTGTGTGTGTGTGTGTGTGTGTGTGTGTGTGTGTGTGTGTGTGTGTGTGTGTATGTGTGTGTGTGTACGTGCGTGTGTGTGTGTGAATGCGTGCGTGCGTGCGTGTATGCGTGTGTGCGAGCGTATGTGTGCAATCTCACGCCCGCCCGTGTGTGTAGGCTAAAGTGAAGTCACAGTTCGCCGACACATCACTGAGCCAAGTAAAGATAAAGTATTCTCTGCGTCTTCTCGCCACAGTTTCCGAAGACAGAAAGATAGGTGTATATATATTTACGAAAACAGACTAAAACAGATCGTCTGACTAACCGAACCATTCACAACAGACGGACAGACACCCGACAGACAAACCACAAGACGAACATGGACGCCAGCATCACTCTCACCGAGAGAAAAGGGGACGAAATTCTCATTGGGCGGGCAGAAGTGGCCTCCCTTGTCGAGGAAGCGACCAGGGTTGAAGAGGTATGGGTCAGGCCACACAGCGGGGTCGTGGTGTATGCCGTTGATATTGGCTAGCACGATGGTGTCGGCGGGCACCGTGTAGCCTCTCACCTCTGTCTCCTTGACCGCCAGGTGGGGCAAAGCCAGAGGCGCTGCACACAAGGAACCGGTCACAGGGTTCAGAGCCCGTGAATTACACATCAGGACCAAACAGCTCCTTAATTGCTTGTATCTCCTTTACGGGGACAGCACTGAACACACATAGTTCAGGAGCTGTGTGAGAGTCGAGGTGGCCGTCCTGGGCTGTCCGCCCTATCAAGTCTTATGGTTTCCGTGGACGTAAAGCTATATTGAACCATACTCACGCATTGGTCTCAGCTTGTCCCTAATATGTCAACCGACATCCGAGGACATTAAGCATCACCCGTAGAAGCACTGAACAACACACAAGGGAGTTAATTAGCCTTCGAATGACGTCACACAAGCACAACAACAAAGACCTGAGTCACCTACGGTAGCTCTCACCTGGCACGAGTGTAAGTACAAGGTACATAAACTCCACCACGGGTACATCCTCAAATCTGGGACAGCACTGAAAAGATCGGCATGTGTGGAGCGCAGAAAGGACTGTCCGGCCGACCTAAACGCGTTTAAAGTAATATACTAATTTCCCCCACGTTTAAGCACCCTAAACGCCGTATAAAAATGGCGGCTCTGATGCTGCCGTTGTATCATAGTTCAGGAGCTGTGTGAGAGTCGAGGTTTCCGTCCTGGGCTGTCTTTCCTAACGAGTCTTCTGGTTTCCGTGGACGTAAAGATTTATTGAACAGTGCTTCGGCATTGGTCACAACTTGTCCCTAATATGTCAACTGACATCTGAGGACATTAAGCAACACTTCACCCATCCAGCTGCCGTTACCAACCAAGGTTACTGTTTTGGGAGAAAACGAACAAACTTGTAAGGACCCACGCCGTCCCGCGTATGTACCACTGAAGACCGCAAACTATTCAAACAATTTGAATTCACACATCAAGACACATCGTAACACAGACGGCGAAGAGGGGACAGGAAAATCTTGAATGGGAAGGGGTCTTTGGGTCACTATCATCAGCTTCTGACACTTTGAAACTGTCATGCGTTTTCGTTTTGTTTTAAATCGTTGTCACTATCAGCCAGTTAGTGTGGACTGGTGACCAGAGACTGGACTTACCACTGGTGACTAGAGACTGGACGTACCATTGGTGACCAGAGACTGGACTTACCAATGGTGACCAGAAACTGGACTTACCAATGGTGAGCAGCTGGTCAGTGTGCACTGGACTTATCAATGGTGAACAGAGACTGGGCTTACCAATGGTGACCGGAGACTGGAATTACCAATGGTGACCAGGGACTGGACTTACCAATGGTGACCAGAGACTGGACCTACCAGTGGTGACCAGAGACTGGACCTACCAGTGGTGACCAGAGACTAGACTTACCAATGGTGGCTAGAGACTGGACTTACCAATGGTGACCAGAGACTGGACTTACCAATAAGTGACCAGAGATTGGACTTACCATTGGTGACCAGAGACTAGACTTACCAATGGTGACCAGAGACTGGACTTACCAATAAGTGACCATAGACTGAACTTACCAATGGTGACCAGAGACTGGACTTACCAGTAAGTGACCAGAGACTGAACTTACCAATGGTGACCACCCGCAGGATCTCCGTGATGACGGCGTCAATGTAGGGCAGGTCCTTGCGGTCCTCCATCGTCACCAGGCAGTCCTGACCCACCACCTGCCACACAGCAGCCAACCTGCGGATTCACTGGACATGCTGTTGTTGTTGTTGTTGCTTGTGTGTGTGTGTGTGTGTGTGTGTGTGTGTGTGTGTGTGTGTGTGTGTGTGTGTGTGTGTGTGTGTGTGTGTGTGTGTGTGTGCGTGCGTGCGTGAACAAGGCCTCTGTGCCAGAGAGGAACAAGTCAAAGAAGAGTGCTGTGGTGATAGTGCTGGAGATTGTGATGATGCTGATGCTGATGATGCTGATGGTCAGGGTGATGTATGTGACAACAGTGATGATAATGGTGATGGTGGTAGTGATGATGGTGATGCTGGTCACGGTGATATATGTGATAATGGTGATGGTGATGGTGGTAGTGATGATGGTGATGGTGGTGATGGTGACGATGATGGTGACGTATGTGATGACGTATGATGGTGATGATGGTGGTGATGGTGACGATGATGATGATGATGTATGTGATGATGGTGACTGTGATGGTGATGACGGTAGTGATGATGGTGGTGATGGAGATAATGATGATGATGATGGTGATGGTAGTTGTGATGATGGTGATGATGATGGTGTGACGACGATGGTGATGTACGTGATGATGGTCATGGTGGTGATAATGATGATGATGGTGATGGTGGTGGTAGTGATGATGATGATGATGGTGATGATGATGATGATGTATGTAATGATGGTGATGATGATGGTGATGATAGTAATGATGATGGTGGTGGTGATGATGATGATGATGATGATGATGGTGATGGTGATGGTGATGCCGACCTTGTCGATGTCCTGCTGGCACCGTGCCTGTACCTCAGGGAAGGCCACCATGTAGAGGATGAGCCAGTCCACCGTCGTGGACGACGTCTCGGTGCCGGCGATGAAGAGGTCCAGCATCACACGACGCATGTTGGCAGCTGCATGCAGATAGCCACAGAACAGTTTAGGAATACATGTGTACAGCAACAGGAACGTACAATGGTTTTGTTAAAGCGACGTTGTAGCACGTCTCGGGTTAGCTTCTCGCATTGTTTACTTCTGAACAGTTCATTTTTGGTTAGCTTCTCACATAGTTTACTTCTGAACAGTTCATTTTTGGTTAGCTTCTCACATAGTTTACTTCTGAACAGTTCATTTTTGGTTAGCTTCTCACACAGTTTACTTCTGAACAGCTCATTTTTGGTTAGCTTTTCACATAGTTTACTTCTGAACAGTTCATTTTGGTTAGCTTCTCACATAGTTTACTTCTGAACAGTTCATTTTTGATCTCGCATACTTTAGTTCTTAACAGTTAATTTTTGAACGGTTTAAGTTTTTAAAGCCCCCCAACTCCCACTCCACCCTTATGTCAGAAACGACGCTATCGTTGAAAACCTACGGCACATAACAAACAACCACACCATGTAATAGATGAAAGATTCTTCTCTCCATCTTCTCTCCATCTCTCCCACATTTCATTAAAAAAAAAAATCATTTCCGTTGCAATCGCTATCTGGTTTTATATGTGTTGTTGTTGATATTATTATTATTTTATTAATTTTTATTTTTATTTTTACTGATGCTGTATTTGTCTATATCCTTCTGTAATAATATTTCACTGTGAATGTCTTGGTTATAAGTAGTATTGTAGCAACGGCAGATATGTGAGTCGGCCTTTGTGCTAATATCTTCACCGTTGAGAAATAAAGTTCAATCAATCAATCGATCAATCAATCATTACATTTTATTTCGTTTGACAACACCACGACGTGTTTGTAGCAAACTTCTGCAAGACCAGCAACATTTCTGAAATACTCGATCCTCTGTTTCTCACCGTCATATAGATGGGCGTCTTCACTTTCCGAGCGAGTCTTTATGCAGATGTCGACGAAGTCCCTGATCTTACTGGGGTCATAGGTCTCCTCGTGTTCCTTCAGCAACTTCCCCAGAAACTCGTCCATCGTCGCGAAGGGCTCCACAATACCGCTAACCGTCTGACACACAACAAGGCATTTCAGCTCTTTACGACTGGTTTAAACACACACACACAAACTGAACGAAATGACAAGGCATTTCAGCTCCTTACGACTGGCTTAACAAACACACAGAAAACACTGAACTACACTGCAAGGTATTTCAGCTATTTACGACTGACTTAACACACAGAAACTGAACT
>OY757552.1:2810895-2817151 GCA_963584105.1 Alviniconcha strummeri
CCAAAGATCACGCTGCAAACAATTTTCACCTGTTCCCAAAGATCACACTGCAGACAATTCTCACCTGTTCCTAAAGATCACACTGCACACAGTTCTCACCTGTTCCCAAAGATCACGCTGCAGACAATTCTCACCTGTTCCCAAAGATCACACTGCACACAATTCTCACCTGTTCCCAAAGATCACACTGCACACAATTCTCACCTGTTCCCAAAGATCACACTGCACACAGTTTTCACCTGTTCCCAAAGATCACACTGCACACAATTCTCACCTGTTCCCAAAGATCACACTGCACACAGTTCTCACCTGTTCCCGAAGATCACGCTGCAGACAATTCTCACCTGTTCCCAAAGATCACACTGCACACAGTTCTCACCTGTTCCCAAAGATCACACTACACACAATTCTCACCTGTTCCCAAAGATCACGCTGCAGACAGTTCTCACCTGTTCGCGCTGCAGACAATTCTCACCTGTTCCCAGAGATCATGCTGCAGACAGTTCTCACCTGTTCGCGCTGCAGACAATTCTCACCTGTTCCCAAAGATCACGCTGCAGATGACGTTGGCCGAGAACTTGGACAGCAACGGCTTCAGGGCTATCGGGTGACCTTGACTCTTGTCTATGACATCCGTGACTGCACGTGCCTCGTCCTGCACACGCTGTTGCAGAGACTTCTTGCCCATCCCGAAGTCTCTCAAGGCCATGAGAGTCACTCGCCGAAGCTCTTTCCATTTTGGTCCGTCACCGAGTATCACCCCTGGCCATTTCAAAAGAAAACCTCGGTTAAGAAAAATTCCCCGAGCATGCACACATGCACACACACACACACACACACACACACACACACACACACACACACACACACACACACACACACACACTGTTGACATGTGGATGTATGTGCTGGTGTTTATAACAATGTGGACATGTGGATGACCTATGGATGACCTGAGGCTGACCTGTGGCTGACCACACTGACCTGATCCTGTTCTGGCGATCACTTTGCTGAGGATGTGAAGCGTCGTGGGACGACCGGAAAAGACGTCACTCTGCTTCACAAACGTCTCGTGCATCAGCTGGTAAAGCAGAAATTCAAAGAGAATACAATGCGTGTAACTGTCTGGGAATCGACGATAGTCTACGTTCGTATTACCCTCCTCCCCCCTCTTTTTCACCCCCCACCCCTCCGCCATCTCTTTCTCATCTTCCCCTTTCTGTTCCCGTAGTCTCTCTCTCTCTCTCTCTCTCTCTCTCTCTCTCTCTCTCTCTCTCTCTCTCTCTCTCTCTCTCTCTCTCTCTCTCTCTCTCTCTCTATCTCTCTCTCTCTCTCTCCCCTCTCTTTGCTCTCCCCCCTCCCTCGCCCACTCTGTCATCCTTCTGTTTTTCACGACCCCCCCCCCCCCCCGCCCCCCGCCTTCTCGTCTCTTTCTCAAATTTCCCCCTTTCTTCCCCTATTTTCTCCCTCTCTCCCTCCCCCTCTCTGCTGTCCCCTTTGTAATGTCCAACTAGCAGACGAAATAATGTTAATCAGCATTATCTCCCTTATAGTGATATTTGCACATGCGCCGGTACTAAGCAACTTGATATACACAAAACATGCGCCGTGACACTAACTGGAAAACGTCCACCTAACTGTGATGCAACGGACAGAGCTGGTGCAAGACACCATAGCCTCGATGGTGCAAGACACCAAAGCCTCGATGGTGCAAGACACCAAAGCTTCGATGGTGCAAGACACCAAAGCCTCGATGGTGCAAGACACCATAGCCTTGATGGTGCAAGACACCAAAGCCTCGATGGTGCAAGACACCATAGCCTTGATGGTGCAAGACACCAAAGCCTCGATGGTGCAAGACACTAAAGCTTCGATGGTGCAATTAAGACACCAAAGCTTCGATGGTGCAAGACACCAAAGCCTCGATGGTGCAAGACACCAAAGCCTTGATGGTGCAAGACACCAAAGCCTTGATGGTGCAAGACACCAAAGCCTTGATGGTGCAAAACACTAAAGCCTCGATGGTGCAAAACACTAAAGCCTTGATGGTGCAAGACACCAAAGCCTCTCTCTCTCGCCCACTCGTCCCCCTTCTCTTTTTCACGAACCCCCCCACCCACCCGTCTCTTTCTCAACCTTCTCTCTCTCTCTTCCCCTATTATTCTCTCTCTCTCTCTCTCTCTCTCTCTCTCTCTCTCTCTCTCTCTCTCTCTCTCTCTCTCTCTCTCTCTCATCCACTCTTTCCTCCATCTCTTTTTCACGACCCCCCTCCGTCCATTTCTTCTTTCTCAACCTTCCCTCTCTCTTCCTCTCTCTCTGCCACCCCCCCCCCAACTCTCTCGCCCACTCACCCCGCCCCCCATGTCTGCCCCCCCCCCCCCTCCACTGCCTTTCCGTCAATCAACGCATGAACGTGTGGCATAGCATGCTACATGGCGCCTGCTGGTGACGTATACATCGTGTTGTAACCCGGTCACATGACCGTGCTCGAAAGTCGAGTAACCTAACGATTTTTATTTAATTTGAGAGTATTTACGTTTTGGTTTGACTCAGAGAAAGCATTATTCCAGGTAATTTTGTTTTGCTATAACTAAGTATTAGTGTATGCAGATTGAGAGAAAGGGGGCGTATGTCTAAGATATGTGCGTGTGGTTCATGATTTGAGATACGTTCTTCGTTGTGCGATCGAACGACAGCTTTAATTTCCCACTGGGATTAATAAAGTATATTGTTATTATTATTGTTGTTAACTCCGTCTCTGGCTGTACCTATCTGTGTGTGCGCATGCGTCGGGATGTCTGCTAAGGAAGATAACTTTCCAAGGGAAAGTGGGAGATGTGTGAACCTAATGATTTTTTTTTTTTTTGAGAGTTTTTATATTTTGGTTTTTCAGAGAAAGCATTAGTTCGGGTAATTTTTGTACCTGATGATTTTTATTTATTTTGAGAGTTCTTATGTTTTGGGTTGTCAGAGAAAGCATTATTCCAGGTAATTTTCGGTTTGCTAAGTATTAGCATTACATCTTTCCCTTAGTGTATGCAGACAGGGGGCGTATGTCTATCAGAGTGTGTACGTGTGTGCGTTTGTTTCATGATTTTGATTTATTGAGAGAATTATGTGCAGTTTAGTTCTTCGTTGTGCGTCAATGTATCAGATCGAACGACAGCTTCAATTTCCCGTTGGCATGAATAAAGTATATTGTTGTTGTTGTTGTTGTTGTTGTTATTGTTGTTGTTGTTGTTACCTCGTAGGAGCTGATGACGATGGCGTATCTGTTGCCAAGCCTGAGACTGAAGATGTCACCATACTGCTTCCGCCATTTCTGCAGCTGACACAGCATGTCCGATGATGCTGCCAAGGTCAGCAAGTTGCCAACCTGGAACAGTCACGGCTGACTGATTACCGATTGCTGACGGACAAAACCCGAACAAAGTTAACGGTTTGTAATTAATAAACTTCTGCAGCTGACCCAGAAAGTCCGATGATGCTGCCAAGGTCAGCAAGTTGTCAAAACCTGGGACGGTCACGGCTGACTGATTACCGATTGTTCACTGACAAAACCCGAACAAAGGTAACGGTTTCTAGTTTTAATAAACACACCAAATGATCTTTTTAGCATACATCAGCGAATACAAGTAGGCTATCATATAATTATATACATCCACATAATTATGAAGGACGCATGCACTATCATGTTTTACTGACGACGTATATTGATGCATACTTAAGACATAATTCCTATTTATTTCACTCAATGTGTATTCTGCAACGCCTTTTTCGGGTTGATGAACCTGCGGTAGCCCATTGATTAAAGAGCAGTGGAAATAAATAAGCGATAATCCCACTCGTTGTTTACGTATTTTAGTGACAAGCGATTGGCTGAATCGCAGTTGAGCTGATAGATTATTGGCTGAAGAGAGGTCAAGCTGAGTTCACAACGCATAATTAAGTCCATGACTATCAACTGGGGCAGTTTATGCACTTTGCATTTACTCGCATGCCAGGTGAGTTACCGTACGCGACTCGGGTCTTCGTTGTCGTGTTTGTGTGACGTCTTTCGAGCGCTAATTACCTCCCTTATAGTGTACAATGCATACAGTATGTATCTTATGTGTGCATCTTGTATTCACTCTCCCGCCACATGAGAGTTACCGTGTAGGCGATTGTTGTTTGTTGTGCAATGTGACGTCTGTCCAGCTAACAGTTAAACAAACACCCCTTTGTACTCAGGGGTATGTCTTTTCCCCCCAACTGTATGCGCTCATCGCCCATCGGCTCTAAAAGCTTGTTGATGAGCACACAATAATTCACTGTATCTTTAGTTTGTCTCGAATAAATGTTTGCTTAAGCCAAAAACAAAACAAAACAAAAAACACCTCTTTGTACCCAGTGGTACCTTGCAGTTACCTCGCGTGCCAGGTGAGTAATTACCGTAAGCGACTCGGGTCTTTGTTGTTTTGTTTGTGTCAGTGACGTCTTTCGTGCACTAACTAACTCCCTTGTGTGTTGACTGATAAATACGACCGCCCAGGCGAGCAGCGTAAGAATACAAATGACAACTGCATGTTCAGCGAAAGGCGTCGATACCTAACAGAACGCTTGGCTTATTTTGGAATTAGTAGAAGCAGTTGAGGAAGATCTACTGAAGACAGCCCCAAGAAATTTAAAAAGGGGGTTCTGGTGAGGTATTAAACGACGGCTTGGTCGCTCTTTGAAAGGCGAAGAGAACTCAAGCAAACCGAGTCAGTCAGATTTAACTCCCCTGATTCAAGATTACTTAGTATCTCAAAGGCCTGTTGCAGTAGATCACCAGAAGTGGTCCTGTCTTCCCATCACCTTGGTCCACTGAGACAGCCAATGAGAACAATGGAGATTCCTGTAGTGAAGTCTCTTTGTTGAGCACAGCACACTTCACAATATTTATGTAATATACCCAGTAAAAGTCTTAAGTACAAACTGAAAAAGAAGAGGGGGAAGAAGTCACCCTTCAGAATGCATCCATTTTTTTATTTTCTTATTTTTATTTAAAAAAACAAACAAAAGTTATCTACAATCATCAACATTCATAGTCAGTAATTAATACAAGTCAGGTAATGTAGGTGTCGAACGAAGAAACACCTTGGTGTGATGCTGAAGACTGAACAGTGGTCTTATCCACAGTCTTTTCCCACGAACATGCTGGCGCTTTGCTTTCTGCGAAACTAACGGGTAGATCTGCTTGGAAAACCGTTTTGTCTCCATTTAGAATACTTAGGTCTTCTGGTAAAGTCAAACCAGCAGAAACGTTTTGACTTAGAGCCTTCTGTCGACACTTCATTAGTTTCTTGAACAGCAGAACTTTAAACCTTGTAACGAATAAACAGTAGAACACGATATTTATGCTGCTGTTAATGAAAACAACTATGGCAACACTGGCATAAACCACTAACCTATGAGATCGTAAAGACGCGTTCCTGTGGAGGCGTTCCGATGTTAGAATCAAAATGATGCATTCACCTACAACGTGGGCAATGAACGTCGAGACACATATTGAAAGCACAGTGTAAAGTAACCGACGAGGTTTCCATTCGTCCTGTTGGAAAGATTCTGCGCCTTGCCTTGACTGGGAGGGATCGATGCGAAACATTCGCCACACTTTCCACACCACCACAGCCATTACAGTCATCTCAATCACTGCTGGAATAAAAACACTGAATAAATTCACCCCAATCAGATTAACTGTTATGTAATTTTTGCTACCAGTAATTCGCAGATAATGAGCATAATGCGAGAGAGTAAAGTCCCAAACGGCGAAGCCTGCCAGAACCAGTTTTATTCGAAAACGGGACAGGAGCCTCTCGGACCGAAATGGGAAGAATACGCTAATGAGTCGAACTACCGCTAATAACATGGTGATTTGCACTCCCATTTCCCCCATTGACATCGTCGCTGATAAAAAGAGAATATCCCACTCAAAGGTTCCGCTGACCGATCGCCAAAGTATGTACATTATCATGAATAAACAATCCGCTAATGCCTGTGCCTTGAACAGATAGGTGGTGGGGTAGTACTCACGCTCCGATGACCAAACCCACATAACTACGATGTTTGCCGATGTGCCCAAGACACAAAGAGGAAGGTGAACAAAGTATGCGATAGCATGGTTGACACACACCGCGATATCAGCGTCCCAGAGTTGAACGATGGACTCATTTCTATTGCAAAGAAAATCGTTCAGGGACTGGCGAGGTTCATCCAGATGCTCGTAACCAATGTT
>OY757552.1:2824551-2836946 GCA_963584105.1 Alviniconcha strummeri
GACAAATCCAGAAATAATGATATAACTTTTGGGGCTGCCTTGGAGTTGATGATAGTTGTTCAGTTTGCAGTTGAGAAGCAAATGTGACTGATTAGTGCTGCTGTTCGTTGGAAGACGCTCGGGGTGAATCTCGGGTGATTTTGTTGTTGCTATTGTTAGGTTTTTTGAATACGGAAGTTTGTTGTTGGTCGTTTGGCGGTGGTGACGTCTTATCTTTCCCAGAGAGGCTGAACCAGCAATCCTGCAACTTCACACGTTGATCTTTCGCATCTCTGCCTCGTCCCCAACTCGCCAAACACACAACAAAGCTGACGCTACGTTCTCGTTCCTGGCAATTTCGTCGTCGTCGACGACTCGTCCTCGTTGATGTCACTGTTCTTGTTGTTGTTGTTGTTCCTCCTCTCTGCCTTGGCGGGTGCTGAGCGTTGTCTAGGAGGGTGTAGACGGCAGCACGGCCCACTGGGAGGTGGCGATACAGCGAGTGCTGTTGCGGTGCAGAGGGTTAGGCCACTCTCCCGCCCAGAAGACCGACGAGCTGACGGCTCCCTGTCGCACGGGCGTTCTGACTAATGCGCCGTTCGCTGGCCTGCCCGGCTTATATCGAAACCTCCCCACACAGGTGACAAGGGGGGAAGGGAGGGAAGGGAAGGAAGGGGGAGGAAGAGGAAGGGGAAGGTGAGGGAAGATAGGAGTTAGTCGGCAGGGGCGTTCGAGGTTGGGGATGGCTGTATTGGCCACAATTCATATCTCGTGTTTCGCTTGAGTGCACTTTCCAGTCCTGACCTCCACGGCGTGACCTTACCCGTACACTACCTCCATGGGGTTTCTTTCTTTGTTCGGCCGGAATTGCTGTTATGTAAAATGTGGCGTTGAGTACTATTTGTTTGTTTGGCCGGAACTGCTGTTATGTAAAATGTGGCGTTGAGTACTATTTGTTTGTTTGGCCGGAACTGCTGTTATGTAAAATGTGGCGTTGAGCACTGTTTTTTTGTTTTTGTTTGGCCGTAACTGCTGTTATGTAAAATGTGGCGCTGAGTACTGTTTGTTTGTTTGGCCGTAACTGCTGTTATGTAAAATGTGGCGTTCAGTATTGTTTGTTTCTTTCTTTCTTTGGCCGGAACTGCTATTCTGTCAAATGTAGCGTTGAGTACTTTTTTTTCTTCTTTTTGGCCGGAACTGCTGTTACGCAAAATGTGGCGTTGAGTACCGTTTGTTTGTTTGTTAGGCCGTAACTACTGTTATGTGAAATGTGGCGTTGAGTGCTGTTTGTTTGTTTGTTTGTTTGGCTGTTAACTGCTGTAATGTAAAATGTGGCGTTGAGTATTGTTTGTTTGTTTCTTTCTTTCTTTGGCCGTAACTGCTGTTACGTAAAATGTGGCGTTGTGTACTGTTTGTTCGTTTGTTTGGCCGTAACTGCTGTTATGTAAAATGTGGCGTTGAGTATTGTTTGTTTCTTTCTTTGTTTGGCCGGAACTGCTGTTATGTAAAATGTGGCCATGAGTATTGTTTGTTTCTTTCTTTGTTTGGCCGGAACTGCTGTTATGTAGAATGTGGCGTTGAGTATTGCTTGTTTCTTTCTTTGTTTGGCCGGAACTGCTATTATGTAAAATGTGGAGTTGAGTACTTTTTGTTTGGCCGTAACTACTGTTATGTAAAATGTGGCTTTGAGTATTGTTTGTTTCTTTCTTTGTTTGGCCGGCACTGCTGTTATGTAAGGTGTGGCGTTGAGTGCTGTTTGTTTATTTGGTCGGAACTGTTATAAAATGTGGCGTAGTTTGGCTGGAACTGTTATAAAATGTGGCGTAGTTTGGCCGGAACTTATAAAATGTGGCTTTGCACATTATGTTTGTTTGGTCGGTCGAAACTGTTATAAAATGCGGCATTGTGTGTTTGTCTGGCCGGCACTTTATAAAATATACCGTTGTTTGTTTGTTTGTTTGGTTGGTCGGAACTGTTACAAAATGTGGTGTATGCGTTACGTACTTTTTATTTGTTTGGTCAGAACTGTTATACAATGTGGCGTTGCTTGTTTGTTTGTTTGTTTGGTTGCTCGGAACTTCATAAAACCGGCATTCAGTATTGTTTGCTTGTTTGTTCGGAACTGATATAAAATGTGGCATTGTGTTTTTGCTTGGCGGGAACTTTATAAAATGTGGCGTTGCGTATTTGTCTGGTTGCTTAGAACTGTTATATTATAATGTGGCGTTGCGTACTGTTTGTTTAGTCGGAACTGCTAAATAATGTGGCATTACGTGTGTTTGTTTGTTTTGTCTGATTTGAAAAAGAAGGGAAAAAAAGGGCTTTGCGTGTTTGTTTGGTCGGAACTGTTATAAAATGTGACGTTGTGTGTTTGTTTTGCCGGAACTGTTATATCATGAAGCGTTGTTTTAGTTTGGTCGGAACTGTAATATACTTTGGCTTTTTGGCCTTATTTATGATGGAATGGATCAATGTGTGTTTGCTTCGCCGGAACTCTCATGAAAAGTGGCTTTGTCGTTTGTTTTGACTGGAAGTTTTAAATAATGAGACACTGCTTGTTTGTCCTAAACTGTATATTCAGCTGTAGATCAACCGAACAGGTCGCGGCCTGCTCAGACACCAGACAAAATGAGTCAAGGACAGAATGAGTCAGAGACAGAATGAATCAAGGACAGAATGAGTCAAGGACAGGAAGAGTCAAGGACAGAATAAATCAAGGACAGAAAGAGTCAAGGACAGAATGAATTAAGGACAGAGTCAAGGACAGAATGAGTCAAGGAAAGAATTAATCAAGGACAGAAAGAGTCAAGGACAAAATGAGTCAAGGACAGAATGAATCAAGGACAGAATGATTCAAGGACAGAAAGAGTCAAAGACAAAAAGAGTCAAGAACAGAATGAATCAAGGACAGAATGAGACAAGGACAGAATGAATCAAGGAAAAAATGAGTCAAGCTCAGAATGAATCGAGGACAGAGTCAAGGACAGAACGAGTCAAGGACAGAATGAGTCAAGGACAGAGTCAAGGACAGAATGAGTAACGGACATAATGGATCAAGGACAGAGTCAAGGACAGAATGAGTCAAGGACAGAATGAGTCAAGGACAGAACGAGTCAAGGACAGAATGTTTCAAGAACAGAATGAGTCATGGACAGAATGAGTAATGGACAGAATGAGTAATCGGCAGAGTCAAGGACAGAATGAGTTAAGGACAGAAAGAGTCAAGGACAGAATGAGTTAAGGACAGAATGAGTCAAGGACAGAATGAGTCAAAGACAGAAAGATTCAATGACAGAATCAAGGACAGAATGAGTCAAGGACAGAGTCAAGGACAGAATGAGTCAAGGACAGAGTCAAAGACAGAATGAGTCAAGGACAGATGAATCAAGGACAGAATGAGTCAAGGACAGAAAGAGTCAAGGACAGAATCAGAATAAATCAAGGACAGAATGAGTCAAGGACAGAATCAGAATAAACCAAGGACAGAATGAATCGAGGACAGAAGACGAAGGCGAATCGGGGCGGTCAACAGGCGAGGAAGGGGTTTGCTTGTCAAGGACAGAACGTATGTCAGTAACTTTCGGAGTAAAATAATCAGAGAAAACATCAGGAAGTTGCGAGGCGGATGAACAGTAGGAAGAGCAGAGGTTTTCTCACGGCCTCTAAGCTGTTTACAGACACTGAACAGTTGTGTACTGGAGGAGCTATTGGCTATCTCAGATAAGAGAAGATAAGATAAGAGAAAACTTTATTTCCTTAAAAGGAAATATGCTTTGAAACATACCATCAATGTCGTTTGCTGGACGAGCTATTGGCTATCTCAGATAAGAGAAGATAAGAGAAGAGAAAACTTTATTTCCTTAAAAGGAAATATGCTTTGAAACATACCATCAATGTCGTTTGCTGGACGAGCTATTGGCTATCTCAGATAAAATAATACTTTATTGTCCTTAAAAGGAAATTTGCTTTGAAACATACCATCAATGTAGCATGTAAATGAATAAAATTCAAATGAAACATATGATAAATCAACGTAAGCCATATACATAAAGAAGAAGAAGAAGAAAGAAAGAAAAAAATAGAGAGGGAAGAAGAAGAAGAAGAAGAAGAAGAAGAAGAAGAAGAAGAAGAAGAAGAAGAAGAAGAAGAAGAAGAAGAAGAAGAAGAAGAAGAAGAAGAAGAAGAAGAAGAAGAAGAAGAAAAGCGTTTAAACAAATTACAGGTATAGCTAAAAACAAATTAATGACACCATAAGATAACATATGCACGCACGTACGCATAAGAAGTCATTCAAGCACACACACACACACACACACACACACACACACACACACACACACACACACACACACACACACACACACACACACACACACAACACACACACACACACACACACACACACACACACACACACACACACACACACACACAACACAACACAACACAACACAACACAACACAACACAACACAACACAACACAACACAACACAACACAACACAACACAACACAACACAACACACACACACACACACACACACACACACACACACACACACACACACACACACACGCAAATAATGTGGCGTTAACTGTTGCGCTTTGCTCGGAACTGTTATATAATATGGCATTGAGCTGTTATAAAGTGTGCTATTGCGGGTTGTATTGGCCGAAACTGTTATATAATGCGGTACTGAGCTGTTATAAGATGTGGCATTGCGTCTGTTTGGCCGGCGCTGATTCATAACGCGGCATTCAGCTTTTACAAGACGTGGCGCTGAAAATGAGATTTAAAAAATGGGCAGTAACACCTTCTTCTTCTTCCTTTTCGTCTTCATAATACTGGGCCGCCCGGCACATAGTGGAGCGTTGGTGGCCCAGTGGAACGTGTGCAAGCATGCACGGCAGCTTTGAGCCTTTTCGTTAAAATGTCTTTTAAAATGGGTTACAGCTGTCTACACAGTCTGTTGGGCTGGCTATACAGCAGGCAGCGGCGGGTGACACTGGGTCTCTATGCCACTGCCAAAGCCGTCCATGGATGTCTCAGGTGGAGGGGTGCTGGTCTGCCACTGTGGAAGATGGTTCCAATCTCGGAACTCTTCTCCTTCTTTTATGGTGCTTTACGTCCGCAGAAACCATAAAGCTTATTAAAGGACAAGTCCAAGGTTAGGGGTGATTTTTGGCACGATTTCCGTTAAAGCTTGCTGAGAACGATGATGTAGATGAAACTGTGATCTGAGGGTTATAAATGCACGAAAAAATGGCATTTTCTGTCGTACCGAAAGCGTCGCCATGACGCCCAAATCACGTGACCATATGCCTACTACGTCACTCTGGGGAGTCGCTGCAAAATGGCCAACTCTAGCTCCGAAGACGAAACTGACACTTTGCCCGAGAGACCCACAAGGATACAGCCTTGTCAGTTTGAGCCTGTCAGGCAGGATTTTGCAAGAGTACCGGAACATCGTGTCAGCTTCGACATGCGGTATTCCATGGGGTTTGCGAAATCGCACTCATTGAAGTGCTCACTACACAAATGGGCGTGATGCGGCGCAGCAAGAAAGTCAGCTCGTTTGAATTGTATAAACTTAATCCACTTTCGCCTCACAGCTGGTCGATTGCGCAGGAGCTCGTGCATTGTTATACCTGGGGTCGTCTGCGAATTGTTACAGTTCGCGGCAACACAGTAGGCCGGCATAGTTAACTTTTTTGTCGACCACACGCATACACAGTTTACTGAAGAATCTAAGATGGCAACCGCACTGACTCCCCAGACTGACGTCACTTCCGGGGAAGCCTACAGAAAATAAAATCGAAAATAAAAGCCTACAATTTTTATTTTTTTATTTTTTAAATTTCATTAAATCTTAAACTAGTGACTCATTTGACAATCATTTCGATGGTCATTTTGCATACTTAAAAACTTTGGACTTTTACTTTAAGGACGGACTTCTGAACACTTCTTATTCTTCTTTTATTGTGACGTAAACGTCCGCAGAAACCGTAAGGCTTATTGGGGACAGGCGAATGGATGTTGGTTTAAACCAAATTTATGTCATATATAACAATACATTAACAACAGAACAGCTGAGCCGTGGAACAAGCAAAATTACTTACATAAATACGGACTAATGGATGTGGGGGAAGAGGGAGATTATATACGTATCGCTACACTGTCACCACCAGAACGACTCTAAGATGGGCAGCGATGAGAGCCATTTTTAATGTTTCATTAATTGTGAGGGACAAAGTCACAAGACAGTGTCCACAAACCACAACTTATTTGAAGAAAAAGGAGAGCCGAAGCGGAATCGAGCCGAGGCCCTTCTGCTTACCAACCTAACGCCTTACCGCTGGGCCAAACGGGTTCTCATAACTCGGAGTCCTTAAGTAAGTAAGTAAACATGGAGCGTAACGTCCACAGAAACCATGAGGCTTATTAGGGACGGGGAGAAGGGGGGAAGGGGGTATGGAGCTGGGGGGAGAGGGAGATTACATACCTATCGCTACACTGTCACCACCAGAATGATTCCTGCATTAAGATGGGCAGCGATGAGAGCCATTTTAATGTTTCATTAACTGTGAGGGACAAAGTCACAAGACCGTGTCCACAAACCACAACTTTTGAAGAGAAAGGAGAGCCGAAGCGGTATCGAACCGAGGCCCTTATGCTTACCAGCCTAACGCCTTACTGCTGGGCCATACCGGTTCTCATAACTCGGAGTCCTTGGTTCAGTGTTTCTTTATATAGACCCTGTACTGACGTACACTTTATAAAAAGCCAACGACGCAATACGTCCGGGTTGTCCGTCAACAGCCGGTTATTATTTCTGACAGCGTCAGTGCTGCTGTCTCCACCAGCTGATGATAACGAGCAAACAAAACCTACCCTCACTGACTGTATAACTTCCTCTTTCGTTTAACCCTTTCACTGCCCCGGTCTGTAAAGTGTCCGGGCTGAAACTGAGATGCACGGACGCGCCTGCAAAGAGTAGATTTTCCGCTCCTATAACATCTACTTTCAATGCTGTGTGTTTCGATGAAAATCCTCTCACACGGCATTGCCAAGCAGAAGACAGAAACAGTTAAGGGTTTCAAATGTTGCACTTCTATTGGTCATTTTCAAGTGACATCATAGCAGTGAGCGGGTTAAGAGCAGGGCCTCCTTGGGCGTCTTTCTCTCTCTCTCTCCCTCTCTAACTGGCTCAGGTAGCCAGTAAACAAACTTGACTCGTTTATTTCAACTGGTGGCAACGAACGTAAAATACAAACCTGGCTACACAGGCTTGTCTCTTTTGTTTACAGGGTAAAATTGATATAGTCCGGTTCCCTCAGGGTCTGCCCAAACTGAGGAGTCTGCGCGCGACTGCTGCGAAAGACGTGGCGACGGTTTAAGGTGGGGATGCAGGGTAATTTTCATTTCGTGTCGTGTCTGGGTGCTAACTGACGTGTGTTGTTTGGGCCAGAGAGTGACAGGCTAATAGAAACACTTTTGCTGTCCGCTGTCCCTCTCTTGTATACGCCCTTGTCGCTGAGAGGTGGGAGGGATGTAGTTCAGGGGTCAGCATAATAATAAAGACAGATGGGCGTACACTGGCTCCCACCCACACAGACACTCTCTCGCAATACGCGCACGCACGCACGCATACACACACTCACACGCACACCCACACATGTACATACACACGCACGCACGTATGCACGTACACACATGTACAGGCACGCACGCACGCGCGCGCGCGCGCGCACACACGCACACACTCACACACACACACATGTACACACACGCACGCACGCACGCACGTACACGCACGCACGCACGCACACACACACACACACACACACACACACACACACACACACACACACACACTCACACACACACTGTGAGTGACTCCACACCACATCACACCACACCGCACCACACCACACACGCTCTCTCTCCCTCTTTCACACACACACACACACACACACACACACACACACACACACACACACACACACACACACACACACACACACACACACGCGCGCGCGCGCGCGCGCACACGCACGCGTGCGCGGGCAAACACATACACGCACGCACACGCGCGCGCGCGCAAACACATACACGCACGCGCGCGCACGCGCGCACACACACACACATACACGTACGCGCGCGCCGCACGCACGCACACACACACACACACACACACACACACACACACACACACACACACACACACACACACACACACACACACTCACACACAGACGACTCGTGCATCAAGGCAATGAAACTGAAGAAAGGTTTTTTTTAAAGAGAAAGGTTTTCAAGGAAGATTTAAGAGAACTGATAGAGGAAGAATGACGGACAGAAACAGGGAGTTGGTTCCCGACAGCTGGAGCCTGGTAAGAGAAAGAGCTGGCCACTGGATGTATATAAATTATATGCAGGTGGCATGTTACAGCTATTGTGTGGACGTTAAGCACCATGTTTACTTACTTATGTTACAGCTAAACACACAAGCACTCTACATATGGGGCTTAATTTGCATGAAGTGACTTGACATGGTGCATGGATGCATTGTTGTATGGTATACACAGAACGCGCCGAGACGGCAGCAGTTTCACGTGGCACCAGTCACGTAACAAACCAAACAGCGCTGTAAGTACACGACTTCGGTGGATATTCAAAACACGCTGTAAAGAGCTACAGTCACTCATTTAGAACCGCATGCGACAAAAGCCCCTTGAGTTTGCTCGACAGCGGAGAACAGCGCAAAATAAGAGCGATCCTCATCCTCATTATCATCATCACCACCACCACCACCACCACCACCACCACCACCACCACCATCATCATCATCATCATCATCATCATCTACACAAAATCATGACAGGCCGCAGCCGTACACAACCTTTTGCAAAACAAAAACAAACGCAAAAAAATAAAAAGAAGCAACAGACGGCTTTTGTCTTGACCTTGGTCACGTGCGAGGCATGACGTCACCAACATTAAATTAAAATGCATAGGCGCATGCGTGCCACTTGAGTGATACACAACAGCGGTTCGGGTGACGAGACAATTGATGGTGTGAGTGTGGTCAGGCCTTGGAACACACTGTACGTGCGTTGATGTTCTAGCTAGTTGGCTCTGTCCTTGAAACAATGGTCTGCAGTGTGTGTGTGTGTGTGTGTGTGTGTGTGTGTGTGTGTGTGTGTGTGTGTGTGTGTGTGTGTGTGTGTGTGTGTGTGTGTGTGTGTGTGTGTGTGTATGTGTGTGTGTGTGTGTGTGTGTGTGTGTGTGATGTGTGTGTGTTTGTGCGTGCGTGCGTGTGCGTGCGTGCGTGCGTGCGTGCGTGCGTGCGTGCGTGCGTGCGTGCGTGCGTGCGTGCGTGCGTGTGTGTGTGTGTGTGTGTGTGTGTGTGTGTGTGTGTGTGTGTGTGTTTATGTGTGTGTGTGTGTGTGTGTGTGTGTGTGTGTGTGTGTGTGTGTGTGTGTGTGTGTGTGTGTGTGTGTGTGTGTTCGGCAGTAAGCATGTACAAATCAATCAGAAAGATTGGCGGAAGAGATGCGTTTTTAGTTTAGCTTTGAAAATTTGGAGCGAGGGTAAAGTTCCTAGGTCGGCCGGCAGCGAGTTCCAGACAGTTGGAGCGATGTATAATACTGATAACAAACAAACAACTACAACAATAAGAATGACACTACTACTACTACTAAGTAAGTAAGTAAGTAAGTAAGTAAGTAAGTAAGTAAGTAAGTAAGTAAGTAAGTAAGTAAGTAAGTAAGTAAGTAAGTAAGTAAGTAAGTAAGTAAGTAAGTAAGTAAGTAAGTAAGTAAGTAACTTGGTGTTTTTACAGAAGAAGAAGAAGAAGAAGAAGAAGAAGAAGAAGAAGAAGAAGAAGAAGAAGAAGAAGAAAGTAAGTAAGTAAGTAAGTAACTTGGTGTCTTACAGAAGAAGAAGAAGAAAAGTTAGTTACTTAGTTAGTCGGTTGGTGTTTTCAGCCCAGTCAACCGCATAGGGTTATATGAGGGCTATGAAGATGAAGAAAAAGAAGAAGAAGAAGGAGGAGGAAGAGGAGGAGGAGGGGGGGGGGAGGAGGAGGTGGAGGAACAGAAGAAGAAGAAGAAATTTCTATAGTGTCACTATAACTACCCATACATGAACAGCCTCGCAGCACTTCACAATGACATTAAAAACTTAAAAACATAGCCTTACGATCCTCGTCCCTAATAATTAACCCTTTACTGCCATGTTTACCGCGCCGTCACTCGTCACACGGAAAACGACCAATAAACGTGCCAAAATTAATTTGAAACCATTAAAGCTTTTCTGCGCCTTCGCAGGATTACGTGAAAGGATTCTATGAAAATGCACAGTATTGAAAGTAGGTTTGTTACAGGACCATCGGCTATACTGTTTGGAGGTGTGTATGTGTGCACTTTTCAGCCCAGATATTTTACAGGTTGGGACAGTGAAGGGGTTAAGCCTCGTGAAAGCAAGCGCTTAGAATAGTCTCTAGGGACAAGATTTTGCGCTTAAAAATGCTTTTCAAAATATTTAAAAAATACTTTAATGATTATTATTCTTTTTAAAAAGCAGAATAACTTTACAGTGACAAATCTAAGATATAAAGGGGGCGACGTCAATAACTAGGCTATTCAACTAAAGCTATTACGAAAAGCATAACTTAAAAATTACAAACACGAACCTAAGAGAATGTAAAGGAGACAGCCTAAAAATTAATGGCTTCCGGCAAAGGACTATTTCATTTGTAAGGTCACAAATTATAATTTTTTTAAATAAAAAAATTGTCACATCTTTGATGATGACGCGATATAACCAAAAGCGCTAATACATGACGGATGTGACGTAACAACTATCCGCGCTGCTCAGTTGACGAAGCTGAATGAAGAGAGGTACGGTGACTGGCTGTAACGTACGCTATGTAAATGAGATGACGTGTTCGACACGTACACTGACGCCTTCTGGAGCTCTCATGCAGACAGTTCGTTAAGAGTAGAGTCGCTGAGTGACACTGGAATAGCAAGCAGTGCAGTGAGGGGATTCAAACTGACACGCTTAGATGGACGGCAATGAGGAAGAAAATGCTTGCAATGACAGGAGATTCTTTTTCGGTGACTGACCTGACGCGCCGATGACGCGAGTTCCTCAACAATTCTGAAATCCGTCAGTGAAGCCAAGTGAAAATGCTGACTTTAATCGTCCTTCACAGGACAATGAGATTAACTACTAAAGTTCATTAAATATGAAAAGAGGCCAAAAACACACACAAGAAAACAAGAAAACGTGGATGCGTGCATAATCTAGTTTCTCGAAAAATGTTTGGTCCTTGAACGCCATTTTTTTTTTTTTTTTTTTTTAAAGAGAAAAAAAGAAGAAGTTATAAATAAAACCTTGACATCAGAGGATTTGTGTGTGTGTGTGTGTGTGTGTGTGTGTGTGTGTGTGTGTGTGTGTGTGTGTGTGTGTGTGTGTGTGTGTGTGTGATAAAAAATTTTTTAATAGGTATAAATAAAACCTTGACATCAGAGGATGTGTGTGTGTGTGTGTGTGTGTGTGTGTGTGTGTGTGTGTGTGTGTGTGTGTGTGTGTGTGTGTGTGTGTGTGTGTGTGTGTGTGTGTGTGATTTTGATTTGATAATTACTCACTTTAGATTCAGGACGACTTTTGTCGGTGACACGTTACAAGACTAACTGTAGTAAACACTGCCAAGTATGATAGCTGGTCTGCTGAATGAATGTACGAATGGTAATTTATAGTGTGCATAAACATGTATGCAGAGAGAGAGAGAGAGAGAGAGAGAGAGATGATGATGATGATGAGATGTTTTATTGAATAAACCCATGGTTCATTTCAAAGGGGGAAACATTTGAAAAACTCATGAGGCATCCGAAAAGAATGCTTCAAAAACAAATGAAACTGCAATGCATACAACAACAAAAATATACTCATCCGTTCATTTTTCGTTCCTTCCTTCCATAGCTCACTAATTCATTTCTTATTCGGCAACTGCATAAATAAACCTACCTAGTCTCTCACTCAATCACATCATACACAGGCTCGCTTATAAGGTCAGTCAGACACTCAGCCAATACACTAACCAATCGGTAGTCACTGACTTTGGTCAATTATATCTCGAATTGGCCCGCTCAGTTTATCCCAAATCATCAAATCAAAAGTACAACAGTCCATTCATCCATCTAGTCACACCTTCGCTTGTGCAGTCAGTCACTCACTCATTCGGCATCCACTCACCTGATGTATAAAGCGGGCTACCTATCAATCTGATTGTACATTCACACACTCAGTCTACTAATTAGCCAATAATTACAGCAGTCCGGGTATCTATCAGTCAGATTATGCATTTGCTCGCTTAGTCCTTCAGTCCACGAATTAATCAATACATG
>OY757552.1:2837146-2871077 GCA_963584105.1 Alviniconcha strummeri
CGGGGCGTTTTAAAATAAAATCCTTGAGTTTATGTGTGCTTTTTGTTTTACAATTAATATGATTCTTTTTGTTTTATGCTTCTTTCATATATATTAATATCTTCTATCAGTTAGACAGAACTTGTTTCCTTGTCACTGCTGGCTGAGACAGGAACCCCAGCAGCTCAGACTGGAAGTCCAGTAACTCAGACAGGAAGTCCGGTAGCTCAGACAGGAAGTCCGGAAGCTCAGACAGGAAGTCCGGTAATTCAGACAGGAAGTCTGGAAGCTCAGACAGGATGTCTGGTAACTCAGACAGGATGTCCAGTAACTCAGACAGGAAGTCCGAAAGCTCAGACCGGAACTCCAGAAGCTCAGACAGGAAGTCCGGTAGCTCAGACAGGAAATCCGGTAGCTCAAAGAGGAACTCTGGTAGCTCAGAGAGGCACTCTGGCAGCTCAGACAAACAGGAAGTCCGGTAGCTCAGACAAGAACTCCGGTCGCTCAGACAGGAACTCCCGTAGCTCAGACCGGAACTCCGGAAGCTCAGACAGGAAGTCCGGTAGCTCAGACAGGAAATCCAGTAGCTCAAAGAGGAACTCTGGTAGCTCAGAGAGGAACTCCGGTAGCTCAGACAAACAGGAAGTCCGGTAGCTCAGACAAGAACTCTGGTAGCTCAGACAGGAACTCCTGTAGCTCAGACCAGAACCTCAGACAGGAAGTCCGGCAGCTCAGAAAGGAAGTCCGGTAACTCCTGCAGACAGGAAGTCGGGTAGCTCAGACAGGAAGTCTGGTAGTTCATGCAGACAGGAAGTCTGGTAGCTGGGATGTATGCCGCTGTACACTGGAGGTTCTCCACAGAGGTGTAGATTTCTCCCTCACTGCCCTCAGCAGGCGTTTTTTTGTTTGTTGTTGTTTTTTGTTTTTGTACAGCTCTAGTAGTGGTATGAACGGCTATGTATCTGACCAGTTCCAGTGATTATCTGACTGGTTTCTATGAACTACTGTTGCCACCTAATACATATTACACCAGTTTGAAAAATGTCCAGTGCGATCACTGATTGTACTGGAAAACCACCCTTTCACCCCAGCAACACGCTACATCCATGAATGCCTGTTCTTCTGACTCTCGCTCTTCTTACCAAATGTAAGAGAAGTAAAACGTTCAAATGTTTAATCTGCCAACACAAACTCCACAATTCAAAACAACACCCAATCCAGCGAAATTTGAAACTCTCTTTTTCCAAATCACATTCTCACACATCTGTCTCTGAAAACCTCACCTACCCATGATTCCTCACCCTGATATAACAGTAATGGTTGACTGGGTGTAAAACACCAAGTTACTTACTTGCCATGATTCATATATATATATATGTAACCTACATACTTATTACAGTCCCACTTCCAACCTCTTTGAGTCTTTCTATTCCAACCTAACAACACAGGACTTGTTGCCCACACAAAAGCCCATGTCTTACTTTGAACAAACAGATGTTTAATGTCTGCTACACAAATTGCACTTGCCTATCCCATTCAATTTTGAGTCTGAAAAAGGGGGCAACAAAACAAAAAATCGAACATTATTTTATTCTCTATGGTGCTCTGTTATGTCCTCATGTGGGCGAACAAAACAGAGAACTGAGCGACTGATGTGGGGTATCACATGAATTAAGCAGATAACTCTGCTGGACATACTTTAGATGACTTACTTCCCCTGATTCAGACCTTACGATTTTTTTGATTTTTTTTACTGTCTCACAGGTGACCTTATGAAAAGAAATGCCAAATAAATTGACCAAACAAATCAAGCAACTTACTAGGTAAATAAAATTTTCACCAGAAATGCTAAACATGCTTGAAAGCATGACAGGAACTTCTTACAAAGTTATGGTTGCAAAATGTTCCAGACAAAAAAACAAAAACAAAAAAACACAAAAAAAACACACGCCCCCTTCCCCCTGAAAATGAGTGAAAAGTCCTCTTTCTATTTCAAAACAACGAAACTTGACTGTTAAACACACAGCAAACAGCAGGGAGCGTTACAGAATGCTATGCTCATTATTGGTGCTTGGATGGTACAGTGGGTCTGTTCTGGGAGGTACTGCAGCACCAACAGATGAACACATGATTCATTTTACTCAAATAAAATGGTGAAACTGTAAAGCTGGTTATCAAGAGCTTTCAGTTCTTTTTCCAAAGCTACGCTAAAAAGTTGCACGCTAAAAAGTAAGAGTCTAAAATTCTTCCAAGTCCTCTTCACGGTAACTGTAACACAAAAGAAGCAAATTAGCACAGTAGCAGCATTCCACCAAACAAGACCGCATGCAGCAACCAATCTATGCGTGCCATGTCACTGTTGACGTTAGTCACCACTCTTACACTGAAGAAATAAAATCATGCGAAGAAGAACGGGTTAGCAGTTTCAGCAGTCACTTTGTAAATGCCTCCGAAGTCCAGCTTACTAAAAACACTGCTCACGCCATCCCACAAGAGGACACACACTAATTAGGGCAGCTAATTCACCAATATGCAAACATTTGAACCCCTTCACTGCCACGGTGTCACTTGAAAATGACAATTAATAAAAGTGCAAAATTTGAAACCCTTCAGCCTTTCTGTTTTCTTTTTTGCACTGTGAAAGGATTTTCATCAAAACGCATAGCACTGAAAGTAGACAGTTACATGATTGGAAAATAAGCTGTTTGCAGGTGCGTCCTTGCGTCTTCTAGCCTGGAAATTTTACAGGCTGGGGCAGTGAAGGGGTTAAAAGTTGATATCCAAACATATAAAAAGTTAAAAAATACAATAATAGCGTACATTTTGCACTGTCCCATTAAAATTGGCATAATTTTAACCATTTGTGAGTTCGCATCTTGTTTTAGACTGCTAGAAGTTGGTCTTTTTTTCAAACATATCTCCATGTTCAATTTACTGAATAACACTCACTTTATCATACAATATGAGGATCACATACTGTTGACAGGTTGTTCAAATTGCACACTGAATGTTAGAAATGGCACTTGGATCATTCACTCTTAGTTTCATGGCTTTGCGCGTGTTTCTTCAGCCCAGAGGCTGAACTGAATCCTGCACCACAGTGCGCGCACGCAAATAAATTATTCCCTGCGTGTCTCTTCTCGTGCTTCCTCAGGTAGTCCTTTCGACCAAAAGCTGCACTGCACACTTTACAGATGAATGGTTTCTCCTTGCTGTGGCGCACGACATGTTTTTTCAGGTGCCCCGACTGGGTGAATGCCTTCCCGCAGTCATGGCACACAAAGCGTTTGTCACCCGTGTGGATCCTCATGTGCTTGTAGAGGTTGGTGGAGGCCTTGAAAGCCGCGTCACAGGTGTTGCAGGTGTAGGGTCTGGCGGCGCTGTGTGTGCGCTGGTGCTCCCGGAGGTAGGTGGCGATAGCGAAGGCCTGACCGCACTCCCCGCAGACATGCTCCTTGACCCCCGAGTGCTTGAGCATGTGGATTCGGAGGTTTTTGGCACGGGCAAAAACCGCTGCACACTCCCTGCAAATGTGACAACCCTTCTTGGAGTTCAGCGTCGCCGTTGGTTCGCTGTCTTTGTTCACGGTCATCTGAATCCTGCCATCGCCGTGCCGAGTCCGGACATGTTTTTTGAGGTGGCCGGACTGCACGAAAGCCCTGCCGCAGAACTGACATTTAAAACGTTTATCACCAGAGTGGATCCTTCGGTGCTTGGCGAGGTTGGTGGAGGCTGCGAAGGCAGCCCCGCACTCTTTGCAGATATACGGCCTGTCCCCAGTGTGGGTTCTCATGTGGGCTTTCAGGTACCCTGTTTTCATGAAACTCGCCTCGCAGAACTTGCAATCAAACAGTTTGTTACCGTGGCTGGCTGCGTGGGCTTCCAGTTCCGGCAGCGTTGTGAAAAACTTGCCACATTCCATGCAGATGTGGGCACAATTACTGTCTTCCAAGTGACCACCGCCTGCTGAATCAGTCGGTGTGGACTGGGCTGAAGTCGGATCAGCTGACTCGGAATGAACCGAAGTCTGCCGTTTCTCCTCACCTTCTACTTCTGATTTGATACCCAAGACTTTTTTTGAGTTGCCTTCTCTCCATTCTGACATTTCAGTGGAACTGGATTCATCAAATGTAGTTCTTAATGTGCCTTCCGTAGTTTTAAATGTGCCTTCAGAATGCATTGGTTTTTGCAGGTGTACTTCATTTTCATTCAAATGTGCAGCAGCCACTGAATTCATTGTTATTCTGGTCTACCACACTGAGACTGAGAAGTAAAACTTTGGTCTACTACACTGAGATTGAGAAGTAAAACTTTGGTCTACTGTACTGAGATTGAGAAGACATAAAACTTTGGTCTACCACACTGAGATTGAGAAGATGTAAAACTTTGGTCTACTGTACTGACACTGAGAAATAAAACTATCTCACTTCATTTTGGAACTGGTCAGTTTGGTCTTTGAAACAATGTCAGCTAAACCATGTTATCAGTGTCCGTGATGTCTTGGTGAATTTTTCTTCTTGTAGGTTCATAATAATACTTCCTGAAACAGAGTTAAAATTAAATTTAATTAGCATTAAAACAGCTAAGTTCACAATTCAAAGAAATGTCTATATTTATGTATAAACACACACACACACACACACACACACACACACACACACACACACACACACACACACACACACACACTTCATATGTCTACAGTACTACAGTACAAGACTGCATACACAACTATAGGTAAAAATCCTTAATCTTATGCATATCATTTTTACTTCTGCATGGCTGTTGGAATGAAAGACACATAATGTTCATCATTCAATTAGAAGGTGAAAACTTCTGCAACTGTTGTGAATCATAAAACTAAAAAGCAATATATATTACATAAAAATAAAATAATTTGCATGTTTTCACTTTTGAACTGGATCAGATAGATTCCTTAAATAATAATAATAATAACAATAATAATAATAGTAATAATCATAATAATAATAATAAAATAATAAATAATGTACATTTATCATACACTCACCAATGTCAATGACCTGAGAGTGAGAGCTCACATAATACATAACATATCTATATATATATCTATATCTATCTATCTATCTATATATATAATTAATATTATTAACCTAAACACAATATTTTGTACACACATAGTCATAGAGCACAGTCCTACAAAAACAATTTAGTATAATTTACATAGGTATTATATTTATATGGAAACCACACACACACACACACACGCACTCTGATGGTAGCAGAAACTGGGTATTAACATTAGTTGGGGCAGAAATACTGTGAGAAGAGGAAGGTTTTCAGTTTGGCTTTAAAAGATGACAGGGTTGAGCAGTGTTTGAGGTCTTGCAGTCAATATGGCACTGAGCATTTTGAATGTTTTTTTTTTTTTGTTTTTTTTAACAGACTGCAGTGATCAGCAAGTGAGACAACTCTGTAAGTTACAAATGTGAATAAGCCATACATAATGCAGGGTAAAAGTAAAGGGAGTTAACAACCCTACCTGAACTGCCCAACAGTAGATTAGTACACCCAGTCTGCTTCAGTACTTGGTTACATGTATACTTGGCATGGCCATTTGTTAATGTTATTTATTAATATTTTATTAATATTACAAAGTATGAATGGTATGATAATCCCCCCCCCCCCCCCCCCGCCACACACACACTGGGTTTACTCTGGGATTGAGATCATTTCAATGAAGCATTTAGTTACTTCTCTTACCTTTTGTTTTTACTTTATTTTACAAAGTGTTATCAGTATCATACAGTTCACTGTTAACACAGCTCTAAATTCTCCTAAACTATCTGGCTGAACATACAACTGACGTTCCAGCTGATGAAGTTACAGCATTGGTACTTGTAACTTTACCCCAATAATAACTTGAGATTTTAAAAAAGAGGACCAAGATACTATCACTATCAGCATCAGTATCACTTACAACAGGGTCATGAATAAAATTGAGACCCATCCCCCATCCCCCCTCCGTGAAAGAAGTCTACTGGTACATATAAATACTCACATAGCTAACTCAGTGTGACTGTCAAATTATAAATATCGTTTTGCATCAATGGAGCAACCAACTCTGTGTGCATGCATACTTATTACCTCTCTCTCTCAGATGTAATTTCGGAGTGTTTGAACTGTCCCCCCCCCCCTCCCCCCTCCATGATGTTTGATGTATCAGTTAATTAGTCTTCGTGGGCGAGGGCTGACGTAACGACCCGGAGTCTAAAACTCTAATGCAATAACCAGACCTACCCGAATTAATTCACGAACAGTCTCTGGAAGACAAAATAATTCAACCAACAACTCGTTTACAAACACGGACTGAACAGCCTCTGGAACTAGTGGAAGACAAAATAATTCAACTAACAACTCGTTTACATTTTACAAACACGGACTGAACAGCCTCTGGATGACAAAATAATTCAACTAACAACTCGTTTACAAACACGGATTGAACAGCCTCTGGAAAACAAAATAATTAACTCACAACTCGTTTACAAACGCGGATCGGCTTCTGCAACAGCTCGTGTATGGTATTGTTGCGCGCGTGCGCGCAGACACACACACAGTAACTGAGCTTTGCTCTTTGTTTGAAGTATCGATGCATACGCAGACAGTGACAGACCTGTGATTCTGCGCACAAAAGAAAGAAAACACTCCCCCAAAAACACTGCATAATTTGGACACTTTCCTTCGTTCCTACCCTGTCGGCTGCCACAGTGCCAGATGAACCATTTTTGCTTTGTTGTTTTTTGACTGTGAAATAATATAATCTTACACCTCATGGATCAATACAGTTTTCTCGATCACTGATCAGTGATGATACATACGTTGCGAGGTTCAGTCGCCGGCTTTCCAGCACCGGGTATCCTCATCACTTGCCCGGCAATCCACCGCGAGTCTCTTGCAAGGAGCGAAAGCACTGGCGTCTTTTCACACAAATTTCTCACAACAAACCCACGTCCCTCATCTTCGAGGGGTGCACGTGTGGAGATCTAACCCAATAATCAGAATGCAGCGGAAAACCCCTAGAAAGAAATTCATATTTTTTCGCACAGCTTTTCTAGCCCCCCCCCCCCCACACACACACATTTTTGTTGTTGCTGTTTCATGTTGCACACTTGTGTCACCTGAGGAACAAGACCTCAGATGCTGCAGGTAGCTGTTAAGCCAGCTGTGACCTGCTGCAGAAAACCAAGGCCCCACCCCTTCTCTTCTGCATATTGATCTGTCATTTTCTTTTTCTTTCTACCAACCCATCACCAGTAGTGCATGTAGTTGTAGTGTGTGTGTGTGTGTTTATGCATGTTTTGTGTGTGTGTGTGTGCATGTATGTGTGCATGCCTGTGTATGTGTATTTGTGTGCGTGCATGTGTGTGTGTGATGAGTGTATCCTTATGTCTTTGTAAACACCCCAGACTCTTACAAGATGGAGTGCCATAAAATAATCTACTACTATTATTATTTTTTTCTTTTCCTTTCTAGATTCCACCAATCACCAGTGATGCAAGCATGACTGTCAGTTAAAAACAAAACCAACACTGCATTGTGAAACAGTATCATTTTTGAAGTTTTTATTTTGGTCTGCTTTACCAAGCAGAGAAAGGACAGCCTTCTTGGGCCAAACATGCTTTGTGATGGCTGGTAGGCACCTCGTGGTGCAATCGAAGATCGTAATCACAGAGTCTCTCTCACACACACAAAAGATGTACATGTTCTTGTATGCACGCACACACATACACACACACACACACACACACACACATGTAGACGGATGCACATGCATGAACCACACACACACATACACACACATGAATCATAAACACACACACACACACACACACAAACTGCAAAACACACATAAACTCATCAAACAAACATAAAATCAACAACTGACTCTGTCATCCTCTCACAGTTCACATCTCTTACCATCAAGGTTTAAAAACATATCTTTTCGATCAACCGTCAAATTTAAATGAGGATCATGTTGAGGTTTTTCTTCATTTTCACTTTTGTTTGTTTTGAAATGTCCATCTTTTTTCCCCCTCCTTTTCTTTCCCTCCCCTTTTTTATTGTCAGTATACATCCTAAGCATGAAGAGGAATGAGCCGACTATCGACACATCAGCACTGACACATCAGCACTCAGTACTACAGCACAAACGGCCTGTCTGTCTGCCTGGAAATGGAAATGCCACTGAAGCACCGTCACAACAATTCTGAGGAACCAGCTACTCCAGAGCTTCCATGATGGCCTTCTTCCTGAACTTTTTGGACGGACCTCCTGAAACATAAAACCCAGTCATGTGGTGTTAGGAGCACTAGCAGGACCAGCAAAACACTTTGCAATCACTGGGAACACTCGCACATAAATTTGACACAGATGCTGAAGTAATAATGATAATAATTTATAAAGCGCAAAATGTTGTCCATAGAGACTATTTTAAGTGCATACATGCAAACACACATACATGTATATGCACGCGCGCATGCACACACACACACACACAAACACACACATGCACACAAGCATCCTGATTATACAAAGCTTAATTTACGCAGCTTAAACTGGGCAGCAAACAAAGACTTGAGACGAATGAAGACACCTCCAAATACGTAAAAGGTTCAAAATAACGCTATTTATTAGGACAAAACACAACATGCACATTTTTGGAGTAATCCTCTTTATCAGTCTACAAAACAACACTTAAACTGCCGATGAAGACAGCCGCATGGGAGGGAAAACCTGGCAGGTCTATAATTTTGGCAAAAGGAATGTATGAGCTACTGACGGAAATAATGATTTTTTCTGGATGGGAATCACAAGGTATAAAGGTCAGATTACCCACAAACACTTTTGCACACATTGTTACCACTTACAATAACTTCTGTCTCAGATTTCCCACAAACTCCTCTGTACACATTATTACCATACATACGTGTATAGATGGGTTAATGTTTCAGCTAAGGAACAAAACGGAGGCACAAAGTGAGAGATGCTTACCGTCATGGAACTTCTGCGCTGTTTTCCGCTGCAGATCTTCCACCGTCTCCACAGTGTCCGCCCACTCCAGAACCAGCCTGCGTCCAAACAAGTGAGTTGACTGGCACAGAGCATCAAAGGCGCGCTGCACACAAACAGGCAAATGATGTCACAGTTTAACTGTATCGACACAAAATCTGGGAGATATCTTGATCTCTTTTACCTGTTGAGTTGGAGGAGTCTAATTCCTTTAACAGTGATTTCCTACACCCCCCCCCCCCCCCCCCACCCAACAACAACAAAAAACAACCAAGAACAACAACAAATACACGTAAAATGCATTTTGAAGCCTGGCTTACTAGATAAATATTTATTTGATACATGAAAACATATTTTGTAACCTAATCACTTTTTCAGACAATATTATTCAAGGACAGACCTTTGCATCCTGCTTTGTTAAGAAATCGACAAAGGCGAAACCTTGGATACCCGGACGACTGGCTTTCTTCGGCACACGCACGTACTTCAGCTCCCCAAACACTCTGCAACCACATCAAAATTTTTTTTTTGTAAACACCGCTCATCACTGTTTTACAAAAAACATCCAAGTGACTTGAATCCCTGATAAAGTGTTGTAAAAAGTCACCTTGACAAGAGTTCAGTTTAGGTCCAGGTCATTTACATCCACGACATCATTAGAGTTTAGTTCAGGTCAAGGTCAGGCCCATCCACAACATGATGAGAGTTCAGGTCAAGGTCATGCCCACCCACACCATAAAGAGTTCTGTTTAGGTCAAGGTCACATCCACCCACACGATAAGAGCTCAGGTCAGGGTTATCTCCATCCACACCATTAGCAGTCAGCTCAGGTCAAGTCCACCCACATCATAAAGACTCAGGTCAAGGTCATACCCATCCACACCATAAAGCTCAGGTCAAGGTCATGTCCATCCAACCATAAAGACTCAGGTCAAGGTCATATCCATCCACACCATAAAAGCTCATGTCAAGGTCACGTGTCGTCCATCCACACCCTAATGGTTCAGTTCAGGTCATGTCAATCCGCAGCATGATAAGAGTTCAGGTCAGGTCCTCCAGTCCATCCCACCTCTTACACCTCCAACACAGGGTCGACTTTCTGTGCTGACTCTAATTTCGGTATCCGTTCCACCCCCATGTTACAGCAGTAGCACATAAAAGATCCCGGTCATACTGCCAAAAGTGCAAGTGGCAGGTTACAGCTAAACACGCATGCACCTTACGTATGTGGCTTTGCATGAAGTGACATGGTGCATGGTTGTATGGTGTACATAGAACTTGCACCGAGTTGGCAGCAGTTTCATGTGGCACCAGCCATGCCAGTGCTTAAGTACACCACTTCGGTGGATATTCAAAAAACGCGCTATGAAAAGCTAGTCACTCATGTAAAACCACAGGCGAGCGCAGTGAGTCTGCTCAAGAGAGCAGAGAATAGCGCTATGTAAGTGATCATCAATCAATCAATCAACACACTGATCATCAGTCACTCAGCCGAACAGTTGGTTTAAACAAAAAATTATTCAGACACACTAATGATACAGTGAATTAGTGAGTGCTCATCAACGAGCTTTTAGAGCTTATGGGCGATGAGCACATACAGTTGTAAAAATAAAACTACACATGTACGGCAGGCGAACAGTTTCGCCTAGCTAACATTAAACCATAAATGAGATGTAACAAAAACAACAAAAACCATGAAGAAATGAAGAAAGAACCTGGAAAAAAGAAAACACACACACACACACACACACACACACACACACACACACACACACAAAAAAAAACGGTCACTAGGAAAGTCAAAACAAACTGTAGTGAAAAAAACTAACACTATCAGATAGATGGATTGGCTGGTGGCCTAAATAAATGCTAATGAGTTCCAACCTGAACAGTTCCTCAATCTCCTTGCGGTTGCACTGGAAGGGGATGTTTCTGACCAGAATCTTTGTGGAGCCTTTCTGGCTGCTGCCTGCCTGCTGCTTCCGACTGGACTTTGGCTGCCTGAAATAAGATCCAAACCCATAAAAGGTTCAAAAGCACGCTGTTCATTAAGACCAGACAAAATCAACAGGCATTCTTGTTTTAGAAAAAAAAAAAAAACTGAAAAAAAGAACAAAAAAAAGCTGCCTGAAATAAAAGATATTAACTTATATTAAAAAAAAATCATGAATGCTATTTTGTTTGAAATAATTAATAGATCCAGACACATAAAAGGTTCAAAAACACGCTATTTATTAACACCAGACAAAATCAACAGGCATTCTTGTTTCAGAAAAAAAAAATATTAAAAAATCTGACTGAAATAAAAAATATTAACTTAAAAATAAAAAAATAAAAATCATGAATACTATTTTGTTTGAAATACTTAGTAGATCCAAACACATAAAAGGTTCAAAAGCACGCTATTTATTAACACCAGACAAAATCAACAGGCATTCTTGTTTCAGGAAAAAAAATTAAAAAAAATAAAAAAAATCTGCCTGAAATAAAAAATATTAACTTTAAAAAAATCAAAAATCATGAATGCTATTTTGTTTGAAATACTTAGTAGATCCAAACACATAAAAGGTTCAAAAGCACGCTATTTATTAACACCAGACAAAATCAACAGGCATTCTTGTTTCAGGAAAAAAAATAAAAAAATAAAAAAAAAAATCTGCCTGAAATAAAAAATATTAACTTTAAAAAAATCAAAAATCATGAATGCTATTTTGTTTGAAATACTTAGTAGATCCAGACACATAAGAGGTTCAAAAGCAAGCCATTTATTAGGACAAGACAAAACCAGCAGCCATTCTTGTTGCAGATATTATTTTTTTTCTGCCTGAAATAAAAAAAGACTTCTTTTTTAAAGGTTCATGAATCATTGAATGCTATTTTGTTTTCAATACTTATTTGAAGCCATTTTTGCGTCATTCTTGTGATTTCTGTTTCTGTTTCAGCATAGTAGTTAGTACTTCCACTAGTTTCAGCATTCGACACAAATCTGAAGTTACGCTGTCCAGCAATCCCAGTGATCTTTTTTGGAAAGTTTCTAATACCTGCTCGTTTTCCCCCCTTTAAAAACATAAAAAAAGATCTCCCCTTCTCATCAATTGTACACTGTGCTGGGGATCTGTCACTGTTTTGTAATTTTCTCACTTCTGCTTATTGCTTTGTGGGGGGGAGGGGGGGGGGTTGTTGTTGTTGTTATTTTTCTGGAATGGGGAGGTGGGGTGAGGGGGTACCACACAGCTGAAATACAGCATTCAAAATACAGAGCAACAAAAAGAAAGAAAGAAACATGGACACCTGCAGAAGAACAGGACGAATCCATAAAAACTGTAATATGCCACTCACAATGTTTCTCTCAGAGAAATCTTCAGTTCCAGCTTGTGATCATCCAGCTCGTGTTTTTGTAACGTTTTCAAGGCCTCCTTGGCCGCTGCAGCTTTTTTGAATTCCACAAAACCATACCCCATGGATAGAAATTTGCCTGAAACAAACGACGAGTTGAAAATTAGTACTTCAATTCCTTAAAGGCGTAACACACTGACAATACATACCTAAGTAGGAGAAAAAAGAAACTGCCATTTCTAAACAATTTGTAAACTGTTTATGGTCCATGAAACCTGAATACAAATAAATACAAATGAAGGTATTTTTAACTTTACTTCAAATGTGCACAAGGCAAACATTGTTTTGTTTTTTGTTGTTCATTTTTTGTTGTTGTTCAGTTTTGTTTTTGTTTTTTTGGTGCTGTTTTGAGTAACTGACTGTACCCACTTCTAATGTCCCTGATATTCTATTGTGTGAATGACATGTACGTAAACACAAAATGTTTTCACAAATATACCATATAAAATGTATCTGTGTATGTGTGTGCGCGCTAGTGTGTGCGCATGCCTCTGTGCATGTGTGCATAGTCATTTCGTATGCTGTTCTACATCATTGCAATGTGTGTGTATTTCATCACATAAATAACCTACAGAGGCTCTTGTCTTCCAGGCATCCACACTCCAACCTCGGGGGTGATTCTGTGTGTGCAGCTATTTCCCTACATACACATAAAATAGCCTGCAGAGACTCCTGCCTCTCAGGCATCTGCGCTCCAGCTTTGGGAGAAGCCACAAAGGCTTAACAGCAAGCTGTGTGACAACGACAACACACCCACCTGGGTTTTTCATGTCTTTCTTCTTGGCAATGGTCACTCTCCGAACATCCCCGGCCTTGCTAAACAGCTGCAACATTACCCCAGGTCACCGTTAAACATCAGTTTCTCCAGCAAAGCACAAGTGTAAACTTACCCCAGGTTAGTGTTAAAGATCAGTTTCTCCAGCAAAGCACAAGTATAGCTTATCCCAGGTAAGTGTAAAACATCAGTTTCTCCAGCAAAGCACAAGTGTAAACTTTTCCCATGTTAGTGTGAAACATCAGTTTCTCCAGCAAAGCACAAGTGTAAACTTACCCCAGGTTAGTGTTAAAGATCAGTTTCTCCAGCAAAGCGCAAGTGTAAACTTTTCCCATGTTAGTGTAAAACATCAGTTTTTCTAGCAAAGCACAAGTGTAAACTTATCCCAGGTAAGTGTAAAATATCAGTTTTTCTAGCAAAGCACAAGCGTAAACTTGTCCCAGGTTAGTGTAAAACATTAGTTTCTCCAGCAAAGCACAAGTGTAAATGTATTCCAGGTCACTGTCAAACATCAATTTCTCCAGCAAAGCACAAGTGTAAAGTTATCACAGATCACTGTCAAGCATTAAATTCTCCAGCAAAGCTCAAGTGTAAATGTATTCCAGGTCACTGTCAAACATCCGTGTTTCCAGCAAAGCACAGTGTAAACATATCCCGGGTCACTGACAGACACCAGTTTCTCTGGGCGAAGGACAGCACAGAAATTATCTGAAGCAAAGTGGGTGGGTGGGGAGGGGGTCTTCCCATGAGTATACAAAATCTACATATTTTGCTGGCTACCACATTTTCCAATGCATACACTAACATGTTTTAATGGCAACACATTTTTTCCCCCCTCCATTTCATCCTGGTGGAATCAATAATTTTATAATTAACATGACACAGGCAGCTTTACAGCACAATTCTGTTGCACATCTAACAATCTCTACAAGCAATCCTTGTTTTTGCGAAACCACATCTCACCTCTTTGAGGGCGGCTTCCTGTGTGAGGAAGTTGAGGTTTTTGACAAACACCGTCGACCCTGGCTCCCCTTCTCCCTCGCTGCCAGACTCAACCCCAGAATCCTCCTGGTGGACAGACCCAGATTGTCAGAAAACCAATCACAATGGTCAGGTATGGAACCAGATTGTCGGAGAACCAATCATAATGGGTTACGTATAGAACCAGATTGTCAGAGAACCAATCATAATGGGTCAGGTATGGAACCAAATTGTCAGAGAACCAATCATAATGGGTCAGGTATGGAACCAGATTGTCAGAGAACCAATCATAATGGGTTACGTATAGAACCAGATTGTCAGAGAACCAATCATAATGGGTCAGGTATGGAACCAGATTGTCAGAGAACCAACCATAATGGGTTACGTATAGAACCAGACTGTCAGAGAACCAATCATAATGGGTCAGGTATGGAACCAGATTGTCAGAGAACCAATCATAATGGGTTACGTATAGAACCAGATTGTCAGAGAACCAATCATAATGGGTCAGGTATGGAACCAGATTGTCAGAGAACCAATCATAATGGGTCAGGTATGGAACCAGATTGTCAGAGAACCAATCATAATGGGTCAGGTATGGAACCAGATTGTCAGAGAACCAATCATAATGGGTCAGGTATGTAACCAAATTGTCAGAGAACCAATCATAATGGGTCAGGTATGGAACCAGATTGTCAGAGAACCAATCATAATGGGTCAGGTATGGAACCAGATTGTCAGAGAACCAATCATAATGGGTTACGTATAGAACCAGACTGTCAGAGAACCAATCATAATGGGTCAGGTATGGAACCAGATTGTCAGAGAACCAATCATAATGGGTCAGGCATGTAACCAAATTGTCAGAGAACCAATCATAATGGGTCAGGCATGGAACCAGATTGTCACAGAACCAATCACAATGCAATGCAATATAAAAGAGTATTAAGGCACTTACACCTAACATGAGCCCAAAGCACACAGTACAAAAACAATAAGGTCAACAAAATATATATAACTAACCTAGAGCACAATGAACCCTACTATTTACATAAACACTACAACATCTAATTGAACATCTTTCTCATCACTTCCAACACACACACACATACATACACTGGTCAGGTATGGACCCAGACTGTCAGAGAACCAATCAAAATGGGTCAGGTATGGACCCAGACTGTCAGAGAACCAATCACAGTCATCACTGTTCACCCAGATTGTCAGAGAACCAGTTAGAACGGGTCAGGTATGGACCCAGATTGTCAAAGAACCAATTAGAACGGGTCAGGTATGGACCCAGATTGTCAGAGAACTAATCAGAATGGGTCAGGTACGGACCCAGATTGTCATAGAACCAATAAAAATGGGTTAATATACCTGTATAGCTGCAGATTATCAGAGAACCAATCACAATGGGTCAGGTATGGACTTAGATTGTCACAGAACTAATCAAAAGGCATTAATTAATGTACATGAAAGCAGGACGATGAGAAGAATTCATCAAAATCAACTTGTAAAAGACGCACATCTAAATAAGTAGTTCCAAATAAGGGATGAGAGCAAAATACACTAAAGGTTTTATTATTTAAGAACCCCTATTTCAATGAGACAATACAATACAAATCATTACCAAACTGTGAGCGACAGACGCAATTAGCCAATCAGCAAGCACAGAGGAGACGCACCTCTCTTTCGACTGTCATTTTCCTTTTACAGTTCAGAATCCTTTCTCTCTTTTGACCACCATTTTCCTTTTAGAGTTCAGAATTGTTTTCCTTCAGTGCACTCTTGCTCTTTTAAATCTTTCGTGTAGTTTGATGGGGGGGACGGCAAAATAAATACTCTTTTAAACTTTGCACGTAGCTTGATTTTGTTTGGAGGGGGTGGTGGTGGTTGGGGGGGGGGGGGTGAAGGGGGGATACTGGCAGTCAGCCAAAAAGCACAATCCACCACAAGCATGCACACCTTTGCTGTCTTTCCAGTTCCTTCCGTTCGTGTGGAGGCATCCGTGACCTCTGTGCCGTCAGCGGCTTCCCCTGTGGCTGGACCTTCGGCCCTCTCCTCCTGGTCCTTGTCCGCGTGGAACACAGCCATCGGCGCCCACTCCAGGTACAGGGGCAGGTACTTGAACTGCAAACCATCATCGGTGTCACCATCAATAATCACTACCATTAATCAACACCACATCCAGCACCGCTTGAGATCAGAGAATAGCACTAAACAGTTTAAACACTAAACAAAAAAGAGAAGTTATGGACACATGTCTTACACTGAATTACCATATGTTTAACACCTTCACTGTCCCAGGCTGTAAAATGTCCAGGCTGGAAGACGCAGTAAGTAAGTCAGTAAATTGGCGTTTTACGCCCCGTCAAGTGAAAGTCGCACGGACATGCCTGCGAAAGTATATTCGCCAGTCTTTTAACACGTCTGCTTTGAATGCCACATGTTCTGGTGACAATCCTTTCACACGCCAGTGCAAAAAACAAACACAAAAAAAAAGGCGCAGGCACCCACAAACAGCGGAAAGTCTGGCACCATTACCCTTCTGTAGGCCAGTTTGGTGAAAGCGCGCTTGGCTTCCGACGGTTCCTGGAACTCCACGATGGCCGTGCTGCCGTAGGGCGGCATCAGAACCCGCGTCACGGTGCCGTATTTACTGAACACCTCGCACAGCTCCTCTTCTTGGGTTGGCACCGGCAAGTCTTTGGCGATAATCACGGTCTTGCTTCTTTCAGCATCTGCCTGGGGTTACACGTGAGACATCCATCATGGTAACAGTCATTTCCAGCAGGTTTATAAAAAAAAAACGTTGAAAAAGTACTATAACTCATACTCTTAATCAAGCAACCGAAAAAATTTACAAAACAGTAGCTGAAATGTACGCAACATCCGCCACATCAACATTCATTTTTAGCAGGTCTAAAAAATAAAATAAAAAATATACATTTACTCATCATACTCTCAATTCAGCAACCAATTTTTTTTTTTATACAATGTATAGCATAGCTGTATGCAACATCCACTCTGTTACCCTTCATTTTTAGAAGGTCTAAAAATACTATTATGTACAGTTACTCATACTCTCAGTGAAGTAACCAATTTTTTTTTATAAAGAATAGCATAGTTGTACACTTAACAAAATCATATGTTAAATAATTTCAAATGTAAACCTATACTGAATTTATGTTTTAAACACACTGAGAAACTTAGCAAAAATTCTGTGCTCTCAGACTAAACAAACCTTCAACTTCCAGAATCAACACACAAGGGAGTTAACAAGTGCTCAAAAGACACCACGCAAGCGCAACAACAAAGACCTGAGTCGCCTGCAGTACTCTTACCTGGCATGCAAGTCAATACAAGGTACACAAACTCCACTAGAGGTACATCCCTCAACCTGACAAACTCTAGCAAACATGAGTGATCATCTGCAACAAATGACTCCTTGCGCGTACCTGCCCAAAGCTGTCCAGAGCGACGCCATTTTCGGTCAGAAACTGCTTGGTCTCCTGGATGAACTGCGTCTCTCCAAGAGCCTGCCGCACGCCGACGCTGCCTTTGCCGCTCTGCAAGGAAAACGGAAAATACCTATGTCTCAGCTCTCTGAGGGAGAAAGTCAAAGGATCTTGGTGATCTGCCAGATGTAACTGGAATGGTTTGAAGAACTGCAATCAGTCTGGCAGAAATGAAAGTCTGCTTCTAGATTGTTGACATTAAAACACTTTATTTTATTTTATTTTTATTTATGTGGTGATCGATGAGGTTGAGGATGATAACTGATGATGCTATGGAGGTCCATTTTCGGTTTGAGACTACCTGACAGGGCTGCAGACTACGCTCACTGTTGTAATTATCCCAGTGTTAACCAGGCCTGGGAACTGTGGCACCTGCAGTGTTGGTCAAGTAATCAGAACAACACCCTCAAAGACGCATCCGTGAAGTGGATGAAGCTCGGCTGTGTGGTTCCAGCCTTCCCACTGGGCCCATAGCACTCCCAGCTCTGTGTAGGAGCCGGCCAGGGCTGAAAAATCCTGCATGACTCTGATGGGATTTGAACCCCAGACCTTCCGACCCACAGTTCGACGCTCTAACCACTGTGCTACGGGGGCAGGTAAGGCTAAGGATCTTGGTAATCTGCCAGACTTTAACAGTTTGAAGAACTGCAACCAATCTTGCAGAAAAAAAAAGTTGACTTCTGCTTCTAGAATGTTGACCTTAAAACACTGTCTCAGCTCTCTGAAGATGTAAGGCTACGGATCTTGGTGGTCTGCCAAACGTAACAGTTTGAAGAACTGCAGTCAGTCTCACAGAAACAAAAGTCTACTTCTACTTCTAGAACATCTACATTTACTTCTCACAGAACCCACAGGTTCTGATCTGCTTGCAAACAATAATGAAACGTTCATTTTATCACTGGAGAAAAGAATCAGTCTGCTCTGTTAACTTTGTGTCAAGCAACGATCATCGTTATTACTATTACTGATTGCTACTATATAGCACTATTCTCTGCTCTCGAGCAGACTCACTGCACTCAAGTCACATGTGATCATGGATGAGTGACTGTTGCATTGTTATAGCAAACTTTTTTGACATGATCTGACCCCCCCCCCCCTCCCCAATTTAAAAAACAACAACAACACACATACAAAAACCCAACAAAAAACCAAACCAAACCACATGCACGCACACACACAACTCCAAAGACAACAAACTCCTCTTACATCATCCAGGATGTTGCTCTTGTCCGTCTGGTATTTGTCAGCCATCCAGGTGGCGACAGCGTCAGCGTTGACAAACAGTGTGTTCCAGTTGTGAGAGCTGGCAAATACATAATAATAATAATAATGTGCTCTTTTTATGTGATTGTTATTTCTCTGAATTGGAGCACACAGCCCATTACAAAGCAAAGAACAAAACCAGTCAAAACAAACCGCTGCAAGCTTGCACACTCACAGAGTCACACATACACACACACACACACACACACACACACACACACACACACACACACACACACACAGAGTCTCTCTCTCTCTCTCACACACACACACACACACATACTGTCTCTCTCTCTCTCACACACACACACACACATACTGTCTCTCTCTCTCTCACACACACACTGAGTCACACACACACACACACACACTGAGTCAAACACACACAGACTGTCTCTCTCTCTCTCTCTCTCTCTCTCTCACACACACACACACACACACACACACACACACACACACACACACACACAGAGTCACACACACACACACTGTCTCTCTCTCTCTCTCTCTCTCTCTCTCTCTCTCTCTCTCTCTCACACACACACACACACACACAGAGTCTCACACACACACACACTCCATGGTTAAAGTGCTGCACACATAATAAGACAACAAACATTCTGCTCACAAGTACATGCCGTCAACTTGTGGGTAGGAGCACCCTGATGACAGACCACCCCCTACTCCACAACCACCTACTTTTTAAACCTTTTCTGTAATATTTCCATACAGTCAGCCTGCTTGGCCTAGCAGTGAGGCATTAGGTTGGTAAGCAGAAGGACCTCAGAAAAATTCCGCTTCAGCTCTCTCTTCAAAAGTTGTGGTCTGTGGACGCTCTTTGCGACTGCCCCTCACAATTAATGAAACATTAAAATGGCTCTCACTGCTGCCCATCTCGATGCTTAAGTCATTCTGGTGATGATGGTGTAGTGTAGCGAGTGTTAGGTACAGTCTCCCTCCTCCACCACTTCCTGGGATCTCAGTCTCTTCGGAGACAAATCGGCGTTAAACAAGATTAACCAGCCGTCTCATTTCCATTATAACTATATGCATGGATGAGGATAGTAAAAATATATTTTAAGTTTTGACACCTGTACAAACACCTCACCTTTTAGCCAAAGCTTTCGTCTTTTCATCTTTCTGTTTCTTGTAGGAAGATTTCTCTGCAAAAGAAGAAAAGGCAAAGTGAATAATTTCAATGGTAACTGAGTAAGAGGCAGGCGGTCAAGATTTTTCTGCAAAACTGCAAAGAAAGTGAATCACATGTGCCGGTGTCCTCCATGAGGTGCCTGAATGACCTTAAGCACAATTAAAAACCCTTTGCTTGTCAAATTGGCCTCTCTTACTACAGCTAAATACACATGGATGCGCATTCAGGGAGTGGGAAAAACTCAGTGGCAGAGTACTGGACTTGAAAGATCAAAAGATTGCTTCAGTTTTTGTTTTACACACACACACGCACAAAAATGGACACACACACATGCGCACACATGGACACACACATTATTCTGTGCATTCTATAAGAACTTTCCCTTACTGTTTATTATTATTGTCAGAAAAAAAAGAAAAAAATCTGAAACAAGAATGACTGCTAGAGTTCTAAAACAAGATCCAAACATATAAAAGGTTAAAAAAAACACACACCAAAAAACGCTATTTATTAGGACAAAACACAACACTTGGGACATTCTTCCATGCACTGGACACGCAAACAACACAGAAAAAAAAGAGCAGTTAAGTATCCTATTTTTCACTGTTTAACTGTTAAGTGTTGCTTTGTATCTTGAAAAGGGAATTACCACCAAAATTTGCATGTTGTGTTTTGTCTTTGCATTCCTTCCACCTTTTATGTATATGAACAGTATTGTGAAACACTTATTGACCACGCTTAACAGTCAGCTCTCACCTGATGACGTGTATTTGCTTTCCCGGTCCTTCCCCGGCAGGATGTGCATTATGCGGCCCTGCCGGACAGAAAGCAAAGTGTCTGAGCGCTTGTTCACAGTCACAACGAACCTTTCCAACCCCCTCATCCTTTACAGCCTGGCTAAATCTGTGTCCACAGTCACAACAAACCTCTCCAACCCTCTCATCCTTTACAGCCTGGCTAGATCTGTGTCCACAGTCACAACAAACCTCTTGAACCCACTCATCCGTTACAGCCTTTTGTTTACGGGTATCCGTCATCTTCCCCACGTGCTCACTGTAGCCCCAACAAAAGTGTGCCTACTCTGCGCTACACCCGCAGGCATGGACCTATATATACAGGGCCATGCCCCAAGGCTCTTACTGAGTGCAGTCCCCTGGATTTCCGAAGATCGTCTATTCCAGACTTGGCAACACACATGGGAATTAATTAGCGCGTGGAAGATGTCATACAGACACACACAACAACAAAGACCCGAGTCGCCGATGGAAATTATCACCTCTCATGTGAGTAAACACAAGGTGTATAAACTCCATCATCTCAAAAGGATGCCCTGCAGTGTGATAAAAACCTTCCATGTATATATGTACACGCACGCCAGGTGAGAGTTACCGTAGGCGACTCAGGTCTTTTTTGTTGTATTTGTGTGACGTCTTTCGAGCGCTAACTAACTCCCTTGTGTGGTGACTCTGCATGAGCACTCCAGGCCTTGTTCTGTTTCAGATGTCAACTCTTTAAGAAAGTTGCAGAGCAGCTGACGAATAATGAGGTCTTCCAGCCTGGATGCGCAGTTCCACACCATGAACGTCTTCCCATCCAACTCCGTGAATGCCTTGACTGCACGCACAGTTCCTCACCATGAACATTTTCCCATCCAACTCCGCGAACGCCTTGATTGCATGCACAGTTCCTTACCATGAACGTCTTCCCATCCAACTCCGCGAACGCCTTGATTGCGTGCACAGTTCCTTACCATGAACGTCTTCCCATCCAACTCCGCGAACGCCTTGATTGCGTGCACAGTTCCTTACCATGAACGTCTTCCCATCCAACTCCGCGAACGCCTTGATTGCGTGCACAGTTCCTTACCATGAACGTCTTCCCATCCAACTCCGCGAACGCCTTGATTGCGTGCACAGTTCCTTACCATGAACGTCTTCCCATCCAACTCCGCGAACGCCTTGATTGCGTGCACAGTTCCTTACCAAGAACGTCTTCCCATCCAACTCCGCGAACGCCTTGATTGCGTGCACAGTTCCTTACCATGAACGTCTTCCCATCCAACTCCGCGAACGCCTTGATTGCGTGCACAGTTCCTTACCATGAACGTCTTCCCATCCAACCCCGCGAACGCCTTGACTGTGTGCACAGTTCCTCACCATGAATGTCTTCCCATCCAACCCCGCGAACGCCTTGACTGTGTGCACAGTTCCTCACCATGAACATCTTCCCATCCAACCCCGCGAACGCCTTGACTGTGTGCACAGTTCCTCACCATGAACGTCTTCCCATCCAACCCCGCGAACGCCTTGACTGTGTGCACAGTTCCTCACCATGAACGTCTTCCCATCCAACTCTGCGAACGCCTTGATTGCATGCACAGTTCCTCACCATGAACGTCTTCCCATCCAACTCTGTGAACGCCTTGACTGCACACACAGTTCCTCACCATGAACGTCTTCCCATCCAACTCCACGAACGCCTTGATTGCATGCACAGTTCCTTACCATGAACGTCTTCCCATCCAACCCCGTGAACGCCTTGACTGCATGCACAGTTCCTCACCATGAACGTCTTCCCATCCAACTCCACGAACGCCTTGATTGCATGCACAGTTCCTTACCATGAACGTCTTCCCATCCAACCCTGTGAACGCCTTGACTGCATGCTCCGGCATCATGTAGACGACGTGCGCAAAGCCCTTGCACTGCTTGGTGATGGAGTCCACAGGTAGGTCAAAGTCCGCCAGTGGACCTGCACAAATATGTGGAACATGTGGGTGATGTGTAAAGCAGCCCTTGACCTTCCTCACTGAAATGACCTTCACGCAAGTCAAAACCAGCTGTGCGAATTGAGAAGTATACTAGTGACGTGCACTGGAGTAAATAACTTTGCCCACCTTAGTAAAAAGGAGTACATTTCATGCTTTCATGAGAGAAAAAAAAAGCTGCTGTGCAGATTCAGAAGTATACAGGTGACATTAAGTAACATGGTGTTTTACTATACAGGTACAGGTGGCATGCAAAAGAGTAAATAACTTTGCCCTCCTTAGTAAAAGGGGCCATGGATCCCACATGAGATCAGCTCTGATAATGTTAAAAAACACACCTCCTTTTTAGAAGTGATATGTACAAAGCTGCAACTGATGCTGTGACCTTGAAATACAGTCAAGGTCACTGAATGTAGGGTCTGCAGATCCCACACAAGATCTGCTCTGATAATGAAACACGTCAGCCAGTTTAAACAAAACAAAACCTTTTTCATAAGCGGCATGTACAACGCTGCAGCTGCCAGGGATGTTGAAACTGGGTCATGGTCACTGAATGCAGACTACCTGAGCAGAGTTCAATCCAAGCTATTATTCAAAGTTTTTCAATCAACAGCAACCGCCCGCACCGAAGATTAAAAGATTCTGACCAGACAAAAACAAAAATCCAGTGGTGCGTTTTTTTCACTCACACTCATCCGCCTAGTCTGGCCTGCCACTGATCGCTACACACACACAAAAACAGAATTTGACGAAGCTCTTATGCTGACTGCGGCCAGCCCCACACCTCACCGCCTCTTTACAGTACAGACATCCAACCAGACTTACACTAAGCATCGCAAAGAGTCATGGGAGTCTGCACGTAGTCACTCAACAAAGATCACTGCAAGTGAACGTACCGTACTCTGCAAACATAGCTCGCAGGTCTTCTTCTGAGCACTGGTAGTACAGGTTACGGACAAAGAGACGTCCAGACTGGAACAGAAAAACAGTCGGTCAATCCGGGGAAGCTTGGGCGCTGACCCCTAAAAGTTCTAACAACTTCACAACAAGCTGTTTTCTTTCAACACAAAGACAGAAATCTGTGGATGAAAAGACGAAATAAACTGGTCAATGGAAATAAAAGCACTTGGTAGAAGAAGTGCAGAAATTTAAATACAACAAAAGAATATGCACACTAACTGGCACACCAAATACCCCAAACAATGCTTTCTCAAATGCACATATATATTCACAGCCACATCCACACTTTTGTTACACACACACACACACACCCTTGTCTCACACACATACATTCTTGTCACACACACACACACATTACACATACACACTCTTGTCACACACACACACACACACAATTCTTGTCACACACATACACACACACACACATTACACACACACACACACACACACACACTCTTGTCACACACACTCACACTCTTGTCACACACACACACACACACTCTTTTCACACCCACACACACACAAAAACACTCTTGTCACCAACACACACACACACACACACACACACACACACACACTCTTGTCACACACACACACACACACACACACACACACACACACTCTTGTCACACACACACACACACACACACACACACACACACACACACACACACACACACACACACTCGTCACACACACACACACACACACACACACACACACACACACACACTCTTGTCACACACAGTGACACACACATAAACATACCTCAGCAATGCTTTCTTCTTCTTCAGCATTGTTTTCCTGGGGAAGAAAAAAACAAAAACAATCAAGGTCGTACATCTGTTCAACATCACAAAATGGAACATTCCAGAGGATCACCACATAAATTTAGCTTTGTCCCAAATAAAAACAAAAACTAACACAGATCGAGCGTTAATACTGAGCCACTGGTACTCACACCCAGCCTAGAACTCACACTGATGGAAACTTCTGGTTGTTCCCCAGTCTCCTTTAACTCTTAATATCATCCAATGCCCTTTAACTATCATCCAGCCTCCTTTAATTATTAATATCATCCAATCTCCTTTAATTACGCCTAATAATATCATCCTTCTTTTAATTATTTTAGAGTCAACATACAAGGGAGTTAATTAATTAAAAGAAGGATGATATTATTGCACTATTAATATTATTGGTCATGTTCAAGTGACATCTTGGCAGTGAAGGGGTTAACCATTTGTTTCTTAAATGGCACCCAAGCCACAGCAAAGACATGATGCCCAAGAAGGCCCAACTCTTAAACAAAAGAAGAAAAAGAAGAAGAAGAAACAGAAGATGAAATATTTCTGTTTTTGTTTATTGTGTTTTTGTTTTGTTGTGGCCACACACTAGACTCTTGTCATAAAACCACATGTGGCTTTGCATGAAGTGACATGGAGCATGGTTGTATGGTGTACACAGAACTTGCGCCGAGATGGCAGCAGCTTCATGTGGCACCAGCCATGCCAGCGCTGTAAGTACACCACATCAGTGGCTATTCAAAAAATGCGCTATAAAAAGCTAGTCACTCATGTAGAACCACAGGTGAGCGCAGTGAGTCTGCTCAAGACAGTGGAGAATAGCGCTATATAAGCGATCATCAATCAGTGATATTTCAAGCGGGTCAAAACGGCAGCGACACTCACCACTTTCTCCTCCCACGGCCGCGGCTTCTCCGGCTCGGCTTTGACCACCGGCACCTCCTCGAAGATCCGTTTCAGAAACACTTTCTTTTTTCCTGAAAACATGCAGGCAGACAAACTTGAATCCCTAGTCTATTCAAATCTGCCAATCTTCTATCAACAAGATTACAGCAACCATGATCAACAAAGAAGGAAAAAGCTCAGAACACCCAAATATAGCTCTGTTTGACCTTCACCCTTCTGTCAGGATGAAAACAGTCCAAGGTCATGACATTGAAACTGATAATGTGTGTATATATATATCTGATATATATTCATGTGAACAAATGAAACTCAACAGAGGCTATAATCATGCACAAGTTGAAAGATGTCTCACTTACATGGCATGAGAAAGAGAAATAAGTTCCTGGAAGTCTGTAAATGCAATACTTAAATAGCCCTTGAATCCACACACACAAACATTTGCTAAAAATTACATACCCATATGTGGGGCAGGGATATCTAAATCACTTTTTGCTTCCAAAATTTCATTTCAAAATGCAGTTCTATTTTCCAACCTCCAACAAAACGCAGTTACAGCAGCAGAAACATTTCTTCCAAACCAGTACTCTTTAATGTCTATACATGTATGTAAGGCAAACAACTCACCAATGAAATTTTTATTTTTTGCCAAAGCAGCCTCCAGGTCCTTCTCTGACCGGCATTCGATGTACGCAAATCCTGTGACAAACCAGCAAAACACTCTTAGTTTTAGCACACTGTCCATCCAGTACAAAACATAACAGAGCATGACGCACCACTGTACAAAACAACAACACAATGTCACACAATAACAATACACCACTGTACAAAATAACAATACACCACTGTACAAAAAAGAAAAAAGAAAAAAAAGTGTCATACAGCAATACACCACTGTACAAAACAACAACACAATGTCAGACAATAACAATGCACTACCATACAAAACAACACAATGTCAGACAATCACAATGTACCACCATACAAAACAACAATACAATGTCAGACAATCACAACACACCACTGTACAAAACAACAACATAATGTCAGACAATCACAACACACCACCGTACAAAACAACAATACAATGTCAGACAATCACAACACACCACTGTACAAAACAACAACACAATGTCAGACAATCACAACACACCACCGTACAAAACAACAATACAATGTCAGACAATCACAACACACCACTGTACAAAACAACAATACAATGTCAGACAATCACAACACACCACTGTACAAAACAACAACACAGTGTCGTCCAGTAACAATGCAACACCACACAGGATTCACGCTGTGTCTGTTTGTTTCAGCTGCCCTTCAGTTTAAATCACAGGGCTACTGTCACTGAGCTTGCAATATTTGCACAGTAGATGCTCTTGTGACATCAAATGATGAGGACAAGGACTGAATGAGAGAGAGAGAGAGAGAGAGAGAGAGAGAGAGAGAGAGAGAGAGAGAGAGAGAGAGAGAGAGAGAGAGAGAGAGAGAGAGAAGAAAAAAGACAGACCCAGACTGTGTTTACGCAAAAACACAGAAAGAGACACAGATTGTATTTACGCACACAGGAAAACCCATACATTCTCTCTGCCATGTTTTTCAGGAGTTTCCACAGCACTGCTTTTCAAACAGTTCCAATATTCATGTGATTCACAATGGCTCTTTCAAAGATGATCATTAAGCGCTTTCTCTTTCTGTGCCTCTATCTTTGTGATTGATGGTGTGATGTCCTTGGCTTTGTGCCCATAAGTTGTGTTTCCAGTTCAACACTTTTGAGTTTCCAAAATCTTGTAAGTTACTTGCAATGGTTGCTCTACCTGCCAGCCTGTCTGCTCAGTTATTTCCCTTGATTCTGGCAAAGTTTATTTCCCTTGATTCTGGCAAACAGTTATTTCCCTTGACTCTAGCAAGTCCAGGATAGTACGTTCACAGGAGTTTACTCAGAAAACAAAAGTTCCCTTCAGAAACCCTTGTTCACTGAAGTTGGTGAACACGTGTAGTACCGCTACTGAGTTAATTACTTAATAACTGGATTTTAACGTCCTGTCAACAACACAGTCACCTCAGGACGATCAAACTCCAACATAAGCAAAATGTACATTTCAAAACTCTTCACATATAATGCAAACTCTTTCTCAAGTCAGTCTACTGGTACCGAAACATATTTCAAAATTTGTGCTTACAAAACTGCCAAGCAAAGAAAAGGCTAGTTAGTTAGATAGTAATTGGAATTTAATGTTCTGTCAACCAGACAGGGTCACCCAAGAAACGGCTAACACAGTAACAAATATGAAAACTCACCAAATGAAAGTTTATTCTTGCCTCTGGGAATATTGACTTTCACTGTTAATGGTCTGAAAAACTCCCGGACAGCACTCTGAAATTGGACGCAGACACACACACACACATAAGGGGAAAAAAAGTTGTAAAAATCCTTCAAGAAACTTGCCCGCTACTGTCTAATTACACATCGGGTATCACAGTCCATGCAGTCACTTCTCTCACTGCCGGCCAAACGCACAAATCACACACAGTTTCATGCAGACATCTGATGCATTGTTATAACATTTACAAATAACGACCCCCTATTCAGCCTATATTAATAAAAAAAAAAAATAATCCCTTGGTTAATATATATATATTATTTTATTATATTCTTAATCTACAAATTAAATTCGTATAAAGTAATTCCACATATTCTTGACTTTTTAACAGTAACAGTAAGTTTAAATGCCAAGGCAACTAAAAGAATGTTTATCTTTAATAGTAATAAAATAATACAAATAAATATATCTCTATAGTCAATATAAAAATTATTTTTTTTTTTCTCAAATAAACAAAAACATTCCTAGTGTTTAACAAAAGTTATTAATCTCTTATTCAAGACAACTAATAATAATACCCAAATAAAAGTTTATAACATACTGGAGATACTATATCAACACAAAATGATATATCAACGCATTAATCTTTAACTGTACACACTTTGAACTTTTCTCTCTCTTAGTCTTACACACTATAGCAACCTCGCTTCAGTATAACGGGCATGGTTGACTGGACATTAAAAATCAATGATTTGTTTCTTACACCCATGTTGTCACTCTCTCTCTCTCACACACACACAAGCACACATGCGCATGCAAGCACACACGCACAAGCACACACGCGCAAGCACACACACACACACACACACACACATGCACAAGTACACACACACACACATGCGCAAGCACACACACACACACACACAAACACACACACACACACACTCTTACCTCCTTGATGGTAGTTGGCAACCCTTTCATTTTGATACAGAATTTCTTCTTTGGTGCCTGTCACAACATTAACCAAATTCATCAAGGAAACAGGAAAAAAATGGCAGAGGAATTTTTTGTATCACTGATTTATGAAAGCTGTAAGGTACACAGGGAGACAGACAAGCTTGGACACAATGTGCTTCCACATATGCAAAGCATCACTGGACAACACACAAACTACAACATTCTAAACAATATATATATAAGGATAGTTTTGAGTGTGGACTTAAAATGTAACTGCACGAAAAGCACAAAGATCTGAACAAAAAAGAAATTGTGGCATGATGTCCAAAGTTTCATCAGATTGAAGTGTGCATGAAACAATAATAATAATAAGGAATTTATTTATACACCACTTTCAGGGATTCAAAGCGCTTTACAACTCCTTTTTTTTTTTTTTAAACGTACAACACATAAATACTCACACACAAATCAATGGCATATAAATACATTAATAAACATACTTAGTCATGAACGCAATGCACAGTGAAACACACAATCACATAATATATAAAAGATAAACACTGTCCTCCATTACCTCTGGACTTCCGCCGTCCTCCGTTTGCTTGTTGCCACTGGTTTTCACTTTTTCCGTCTCCGGTTTTATTTTGCCTCTTTTTTTCTTTGGAGTTGCCTTCTCTTCTTTCACTTCATCTTCATCACCACCATCCTCATCGTCAGAGGAAAGAAGTTCAGTACCGGCCATCTTTGACTTCAGGAACTGGTGAAAAGCATAAGAATAATACACAAATAAACAAATGTTACATCTATAAATTACACATGTGTTTACGTATGTATTTGTGACGCTCAGCATTCTTCAGTCACAGTTCATTGAGAAAGGTTTCAAGAAAACTGAAAATTCTGAACAGAAGGTGGTGTGCCTGTTGTTTTTATTTACCGTAATGAATAACAAACAGAAGAAGTAATAATAATAACAGCAGTCATTGCTACAGTGCTGTATCTCACTGACAAGGGTGAGCACACTGCACTTTACAAGATCAACAACAATGTATGTATAGATAAAATCTAAAAAATATATATAAACATAGCACTGTATTCTTTGCACACTGCACTACACCTACACACAGGTGCACAAAATGATTAAATGTAATGGAAATGGTGGGGGTGGGGGGGGGGGGGGGTATTGCTTGTAAAGGTGAGTTTTTAACAGTTCCGAAGGCCTGGTAGGACTGAATAGGACAAATGTCAGAAAGGGGAAATCCCATTGCTTTGGAGCACTGTAAGAGAAAGAGTGTACACACACACACACACAGACACACACACACACACACACACACACACACACACACACACACACCCACACACACACACACACATGTTCTGAGAAAATATGACTGGACAACCTCTGCAGCCAAGTCAATGGCAATTTGATTGGTTCTCTTCTTCCTGTGTGTGTGTGTGTGTGTGTGTGTGTGTGTGTGTGTGTGTGTGTGTGTGTGTGTGTGTGTGTGTGTGTGTGTGTGTGAGTGCAATGGTCATAATGTTGCAACATGGACATATAATTATATTCACATTCACCAACTCCTTATCACACAAACACACACACACACACACACACACACACACACACACACACACACACACACACACACACACACACACACACACACACTCCTTGTGACACACACACACTCCTTGTGACACACAGACTCCTTATCACACACACACACTTCTTGTGACACACACACATTCCTTGTGACACACACACACTCCTTGTGACACACACACTCCTTATCACACACACACACACACACACACACACACACACACACACACACACACACACACACACACACACACACACACACACTCCTTGTGACACACACACTCCTTGTGACACACACACACTCCTTGTGACATACACACACACACTGCTTGTGACACACACACATTCCTACAACACAACTTACATCAATATCTGACATCTTTTTGGCCTTGCCTTTACTTTCTGAAACAGAAACAAAAAGAAAATTACAGGATACAACCAAATTATCCTGTCATTGTAATTGGAACAAACATCAAATCACTGAAAATCAATGTCTAAAACATACCTGTCTGCAACCAGTCATAGCTCTCTTCTTTACAGACCTGTGAGCTCACTAAGGCCATCACGTGTATACTTGCACCATACACCATGGCTGTCTTGTCAGATAAAATGTAGCAAAAACACATCAGCTATAACTGAAAAGCTGACGTCAGAGTCACTACATTCATTTACTACGTGTATGTGTGGGTGTGTTTGTAGTGCATTTGTTGTTGTTGTTGTATAATACTTTATGTAAATAGTTTTGGTAGGACTATGCTCTACATGCGTACAGAATATAATATTTAGGTTAATATGTATGAAGTGAGCGCTCAGGGCGTTGATCAGCACCCGATAAATGTACATTATTATTATTAATATTTACAAATGTTACAGATAAGCCAAACCTTGTTCCCCAACTTTGATATATATCACTATCCACCATTCAACTGAGACTGCGCATACTGACACACTACCTTTTTTTGTCGCCTCATCACCAGATCCACCATCACTCCCCTCTTCATCCTCATCGTCTTTCGGCTCGTCATCTTTACCACCTTCCGAAGCCTTGCCAGAGATGTCATCACCGGCGTCGTTGTCCCAGATTTGTCCCTTTCTGGTGTGAGCTGCCATGTAGTCCTTGAACTCGGGATCTTTTTGCAGCTGCATGGAAAAGGACGCAAGTGGACATGGTTAACATAATAACCCAAGACCCAAACACATAGAAGGTTCAAAAGATTGCTATTTTAAGTATTTATTAGTACAAAACACAACGTGTAAATTTTTAGGGTAATCCCCTTCGTCAAGCTACAAAACGACACTGAACCAACAGTTAAACGGTGAGAAACAATGAAAAATAAGACAGAGAGCCAAACCACTTATCTATTTTTGTCTTGTCCAGTGCCTGGAAGAATCGGATTTTTCGTAATTATCCATAATAATAATATTGTACATTTATCGTGCGCTCATCAACGCCCTGAGTGCTCACATGATACATATTAACCTAAATATGATATTCTATACACATGTAAAGCATAGTCTTAGTCTCCTACCAAAACAATTTACATAAAGTATTATTTAAAAAAAAAAAAAAAAACGCACTACAAACACACACACACACTGACTGTAGCAGAAACTGGGTACTGATATTAGTTAGGATGGAAATACTGTGAGAAGAGGAAGGTTTTCCATGGCTTGGAAAATTCTTCTTTTTAATTAAAGCCTGCAGTATTCCTCACAACCAAAGGGCAAATGCTCATATGGTTAATCATGAGTCAGAACTCTCTCATTACTCATACTGAGTCTCTCCTTTAATCTTATAAAAAAAGAAAAGAAAAAAAAGGGCCTTGGCCAAAAAAGCTGATGTAAACAAATAAACTAAACTCAATGAACAAATAAACTAAACTCAATCATGACTCAGAACTCTCTCTCATATTGTGTCTCTCCCTTAATCTTAAAAATGGGTCTAGGCCAAAAAGGTTGATGTGAACAAATAAACTAAGCTTGACAATCTGTATCAAAGTACTTCTCCCAGATGGGGTGGGTGGGGAAGAGAGCAAATGTAATTTCAGAGCTCAACAGACTGCAGATATAACAGCACAGTGACAATCTCTGAATATCTGTATCAAATTACTTCTCCCAGTGTGTATGTGTGTGTGTGTGTTTGGGGTGGGGGTGGGGGGGGGGGGGCGGGGGAGGGCAGATGCAATTCCAGAACTCAACAGACTGCAGATATAACAAAGCACAGTGACAGTCTGTATCAAATTACTTCTCCCAGTGTGTGTGTGTGGGGGGGGGGGGGGGGGGGGGGGGAGGGGGGGGGGGGCAGGTGTAGTTCCAGAGGCTCAACAGACTGCAGATCCAACAAAGCACAGCGGCAATCTGTATCCACTTACCTCTCCCAGTAGCGCTGTGTCCTTCTCCTCCTTCTTCTTTTTCTTGGCTTCTGCCTGTTTCTCTTTCTCCGTCTTCTCTGCGACCGTGGTCTTTGAGTACTTGCCCCCACGGCCGCGGCTTCACGCTGCCCAGGTCTGCAGCCATCTCCACCTGGAGGTGAAACCACTGTGTGTAGTCTACTCAGCCTAAGCTTATGGTATGATAGGGCTGAGGCCAGGCCAGGGCAGGCTCCGGCCAGCATGTATGTCAGTATGATGCAAGCACAACAGTGGGAAGTCTAGGCAGAACTGGCTTATTTACTCTGTTCGCTGCTATCACTGGCAGTAGCACTTTAATGGAGAGTCTTACTCATACTGTCATAGTCCCACTGCTGATCAGCTTAATCATCAAGAATGTTAAATATGATCAACATTAAGTTAATGCTATAATTTGTATAAATCATAATTACTTCTTCTTTTTTTTAACAAAAAGAATAGTAATACTAATAGTATTACCAATACCATTTGATTTCAAAGCAAAATGTGTATATTTAAATAATTAAAATGAAATAACTTACACTTATTTTTGAAGAATTAACAAATGTTTTTGTCAAAGTACTTCTGAGCCTCTCGTGCCTCTTCAGCTGTGCTAAATCCAATGAAGGCAAAGCGTCTGAATTCACCATTTACAAATTTCAGTGAACAGTCCGTCACTGTCCCCTTTTGAGCAAACAATGCTCGAAGTGACTTCTCAGTTGTCTGAAACAGTCAATGAAAAAAAATGAAGCAGATACATCACCATACAAACACACTTAGCACAGATAATTTGAGGAGCAATTAGTGATTACAGATCTATGGCAGTAAACGATCATTATCAAAACATCAGTATCATGATTATGGATAGGATGCACAAATTTATATGTCAGTCTAACATTCTAAGTTCTCTGATCTAATCTCTAATCTAACTGGAGGTATTGTTTTGTTTCCAGGCATGAGCCATGACACAATATGTGACTGTGTCTGTGAGCACTGACAGTTGACATTAATCAGGCATTGGATTTCACTATTTAAGTATTTTGCAGGTGAAAAAATAGGCCACAGGGTTTAGTCATAAGTCTGCACAAAGGGTTATTAATATTAT
>OY757552.1:2871277-2906277 GCA_963584105.1 Alviniconcha strummeri
TGTTCTATCGAGTACTACAGCCAGTAAGCTCCTGCGCAAACTATGCCTCTGTCAGTGACTCAGTGCTGTGTACATTCAAACTAAATCTGCCACTGAAACACAGAGCATAGGATCAATGTGCCAGTTTCTATGTTCTCTTTTCTACCAACCCATCACCAGTAATGCATGCATTTGTCATGTGCATTTGTGTGTGTGTGTGTGTATGTGTCTGCATGTGTGTGTGTGGATGTGTGTGTGCATGCGTACGCATGCGAGTGTGTGTGAGGGAGGACCCATGTGTACATGCCATTGTTTATGCACATGCTAATGTGTTCATGTGTGTGTTTGTGGGGGGAGGGGGGGTGGCATGTGTGTGTTGGGGGGGGCGGAGGGGGGGGGCATGTGTGTGTGTGCAGGCATATGTGTGGGGCATATGTGTGTGTGTGTGTGGGGGGGGGGGGGGGGGGCATGTGTGAGTGTGTGTGTGTGTGTGGGGGGGGGGGGGGGCATGTTTGTGTATGTGTGTGCATGCATGCATGTGTGTACATGACCAGAGAGACTGTGGACTGCTGCCAGAACAATGGAAGTGTATGAAAGCCATCAATAACAATATGCTGAGTATGTCTGGAGCTCTGGTCTATTAACACCCCCCCCCCCACCCCCCCCGTCTCACTCTCTCAAAAGCTACACACAACAATACACACAACAACACAAATTTATATCATTGCAAATTAAAAAGGAATTTATTTAATATCCTTTGTCCACATTTCCAGCAAACAAAAAATCACACACTGACAAAAATAATAATAATGGGTACTTAGAGTGCTTAACAAGTACTGGACCTAAGCACTTACAAATTCTTTAAATGTACGTTACTGTCAACAAAGATTCAGTGCATACACACACACACATGCACGCACGTACACACACACGCACGCACACACACACACACACACACACACACACACACACCCCATCGTATCCCAGGGCAACAGGACTGAAGAAATGGTTTTTTTTTTAAAGAGAAAGGTCTGCAAGGAAGATTTCAAGCAACTGAGAGCGGTAGCATGATCGACAGAAACTGGGAGTAGAATCCTGGTATGAAGAGGGTTAGCCAGAACTTCAGTGATGAAGTTGCCACCGGTGGTACATTTTTGGACGGTTTTGTGTACACAGTGCCCCATAATGCACCAGCCTGCCTCCCACTCACATACAGTGGCAATGTCACCAAGGCATTATGCGTGCGACTTTTTCAAGGCATTGCAATAGTCATACAAAGCTTAAACTCAATCTAAAGACAACTTGACAAAAAAGCACAGCTTCTATTTTGATCTGTCCTGATCTGTGACTAAAAATGTATATATATGATCAAATAAAAGGCCAAAGTGACTAAATTGGGTGTGAACTGGGTGGGAACTGGGTGTGAACAAATGGAGCAAGTGAGCACATTTAATCTGAGAGATCTTGCATTGTTTGCCCCCCCCCCCCCAACAACAACAACAACCTTTGTTTAAGTTTTTCCTACCAAAAGCTGCCTAAGCTAACACTGACCTTTACATACAATCATATTATGTTTGAGGCAAGTCAAAATCAATTTATGGCAAAACAACAACAACACAAATTTAAAGGCGAAAAAAATAAAAATAAATGTTGCACAAAATGTCTAGTTGTTTTTTAAAAATCTGGCCAACCTTAAAAATCACAGAGAAAAACAACAACTGACGAGTCCGAAATGAACAGTTTTATTTTCCCCAAACCCATTCCAGTTTAACTAAACTTTCTGGCCAAGTCCTATCGAACAGCACCTCAAAAGTTGTCCACTTCCGGTGCCATGTGAACCCAGTGACCGATCTCTGCTGCCACAAGATGGTCACAAAAAGCCTTCTTTGCTGCCTGGTAGACAGCGGCATTGTTCTTGGCACCTCTGTACTTGTCAAACTGGAGCAGTTGAGGCCGCCTGAGGGCTTTGCACATCTGCTTGAACTGATGGTAGTGGTAACTCTTGCACAGAAGGCTGGATCGGGTCCGGCTGGAGTTGTCAGGAGATCTGGAGATAAAACAAGTCACAGTCAGTTCACAGATTTTAATGTTCCATCAACCTCACCAGATTGGGTCTGGCTGGAATTGTCAGGAGATCTGGAGATAAAACAAGTCACAGTCAGTGCACAGATTTTAATGTTCCATCAACATCACTGGATTTGGTCTGGCTGGAGTTGTCAGATCTGGAGATAAAATAAGTCACAGTCAGTTCACAGATTTTAATGTTCCATCAACATCACTGGATTTGGTCTAGCTGGAGTTGTCGGGAGATCTGGAGATAAAACTAAGTCAATCCATGGATTTTAACTTTACGTCAACAGCACTGGATCGGGGCTGGCTGGAGTTGTCAGGAGATCAGGAGACAAAACAGAAGTTAGTCATTTCACGGATTTTAACATTCCGTCAACAAACAGCACTGGATCAGATCTGGCTGGAGTTGTCAGGAGATCAGGAGACAAAACAAGTCCGTCAGTTCATGGATATTGATGTCCCATCAACAAACAGCACTGGATTGCGTCTGGCTGGAATTGTCAGGAAATCAGGACGCAAAACAAAACAAGTCAGTCAGTTCATGGATTTTAACATTCTGCGAGTTGTCAAGATCAGGAGACAAAACAGGTCCATCAGTTACATAAGAGAAGTTGGCTCACAAGGGCAGCAGCTTTGCATGGCTACTGTCTGAGACAGTAGGAGACAAAACAGGTCCATCAGTTACATAAGAGAAGTTGGCTCACAAGGGCAGCAGCTTTGCATGGCTACTGTCTGAGACAGTAGGAGACAAAACAGGTCAATCAGTTACATAAGAGAAGTTGGCTCACAAGGGCAGCAGCTTTGCATGGCTACTGTCTGAGACAGTAGGAGACAAAACAGGTCCATCAGTTACATAAGAGAAGTTGGCTCACAAGGGCAGCAGCTTTGCATGGCTACTGTCTGAGACAGTAGGAGACAAAACAGGTCCATCAGTTACATAAGAGAAGTTGGCTCACAAGGGCAGCAGCTTTGCATGGCTACTGTCTGAGACAGTAGGAGACAAAACAGGTCCATCAGTTACATAAGAGAAGTTGGCTCACAAGGGCAGCAGCTTTGCATGGCTACTGTCTGAGACAGTAGGAGACAAAACAGGTCAATCAGTTACATAAGAGAAGTTGGCTCACAAGGGCAGCAGCTTTGCATGGCTACTGTCTGAGACAGTAGGAGACAAAACAGGTCAATCAGTTACATAAGAGAAGTTGGCTCACAAGGGCAGCAGCTTTGCATGGCTACTGTCTGAGACAGTAGGAGACAAAACAGGTCAATCAGTTACATAAGAGAAGTTGGCTCACAAGGGCAGCAGCTTTGCATGGCTACTGTCTGAGACAGTAGGAGACAAAACAGGTCCATCAGTTACATAAGAGAAGTTGGCTCACAAGGGCAGCAGCTTTGCATGGCTACTGTCTGAGACAGTAGGAGACAAAACAGGTCAATCAGTTACATAAGAGAAGTTGGCTCACAAGGGCAGCAGCTTTGCATGGCTACTGTCTGAGACAGTAGGTGACGGGTCTATATGGGTATACTGAACAAACTGTAACTGGTAAGTACAATATTTTCATTTAGGACTGTTCAAGAGTTGTTTTGTGGCTTAGAAAAAGGGGCTTACCCTGAAAAATCACACGTTTTGTATTGTCCTGTAAAATTAGTGTTCTTTCTAACCGTCTATGTGTTTGGATTTTGTTTTCCAGCACTAGCAGTCATCCTTGTTTCAGATCTAATTATTTTTTGGGTCTCCACAAAAGGCAAAATTATGATATGCCCAACAGGCTCGTGGTTTAGGTCCATTCATTTGGCATCTTTTTCAACCGTCTTGAGCGACTGTGCAAGCGCATTTCTGCAGTCCTGTTGATGTAAATCATCAAAATGGAGACACAGAAGCTGGACGCTGGAGCATCTATCTCAAAGGGGACTTACTCTTTGGTCAATTTGCCAGTGACGCTGTTGGTGATCTCCACGAGGTTGGGGCGGGCCAGCGACCAGTTCAGTCCCTTGGTCGTCATCTGGCCCTCCTGGGGGTAGTGCTGGTGGACGCTGAAGGTGGTGGGGTGCAACTCCGGGTGCACAAGTGTGAACGGTGGGGGCAGCTCGTCGTAGATGTTGTTGTAGAGGCGGCAGCACACTGCCCGGCACAGGTGGCCGTGGTCAAACCCTGAACCTGGTGTCAGCACAAATTGGAAACAGGATTTTTGGAAAGCTGTCTCACACCTGTTGGGAGGTGTATGCCTGTGTGTGTGTGTGTGTGTGTGTGTGTGTGTGTGTGTGTGTGTGTGGTGTGTGTGTGTGTGTGCTGTGTGTGTGTGTGCGTGCGTGCGTGCGTGCGTGCGTGCGTGCATGCATGCGTGTGTGTGTGAGTGTGTGTGTGAGTGTGCGTGCATGAGTGTGCGTGTGTGTACATGTATGCGGGCGTGTGTGTGTTTTGGTCTTCTGATGGCAAACCAGCCAGAACAGAATTAAAGTATTCAAAGGCATGAACCACACACTTACCAACAGTTACTGAGATCAGGTAGACTGGTAAACATGAACCCTGAAGTTACCAACAGTACCATCAGGTAGACTGGTATGCATGCATGAACGACCCATTTAACAACAGTTACTGAGGTACAGAAGACTGGTAAGCATGAACCATGAACATGAACCACCCATTTACCGAGTTACCAACAGGTAGACTGGTAAACATGAACCATGAACATGAACCACCCATTTACCAACAGGTAGACTGGCATGCATGCATGAATGACCCACTCATGAACAGTTACTGAGGTCAGGCAGACCGCTAAACATGAGCCACCCCGCCAACAATTACTGAAGCCAGGTAAGCTGGTATACATAAACCACCCATTTACCAACAGCTATTGAGGTCACGTAGATTGGTATGTGTGCATGAACAATCTACTTATCAACAGTTATTAAGGTCAGACAGACTGGTAAACATGAACCACCCACTCACCAACAGTTACTGAGGTCAGGTAGGTTGGTATGCATGAATGAACAACCCATTACCAACACTAATAGAGGTCAGGTAGACTGGTATGCATGCTATGCATGACCCACTTACCAACAGTTATTGAGGTCAGGCAGACTGGTATGCGTGCATGCGCGACCCACTTACCAACAGTTATTGAGGTCAAGTATGCTGGTAAACATGAACAACGCACTTACCAACAGTTACTGAGGTCAGGTAGACTGGGATGCGTGCATGCATGACCCACTTACCAACAGTTAGAGGTCAGATAAACTGGTATGCATGCATGCCCAACCCACTTACCAACAGTTACTAGGTCAGGTAGACTGGTATGCGTCCATGTGCGACCCACTTACCAACAGTTACTGAGGTCAAGTATACTGGTTAACATAAACAACGCACTTATCAACAGTTACTGAGGTCAGGTAGACTGGTATGTGTCCATGCGCGACCCACTTACCAACAGTTACTGAGGTCAAGTATACTGGTAAACCTGAACAATGCACTTACCAACAGTTACTGAGGTCAGGTAGACTGGTATGCGTCCATGCGCGACCCACTTACCAACAGTCATTGAGGTCAAGTGTACTGGTAAACATGGACAGCGCATTTACCAACAGTTACTGAGTGCATGCTCGACCCACTTACCAACAGTTATTGAGCTCAGGTAGACTGGCTCCATGACCTGAGACAGCAGCGACCCCTGGAGGCCCAGGACGTTCCAGCGTAGAACTTTATCACTGGCTGACATGATCAGGCGACCGTCCCCTTCATTGGTTTCAGTAAACGCTTTGATGTCTTCCCACTTCTGGACAACTGGTGGTGGTATGGTCCGCTGCAGTACGCTCTCACAGATTCCTGGAAAGCATATATGTAGGTTTTGTTCATTTATTTACTTTGGCCCCCACATCTGGAACAATCTCCCCCAAGACATCAGGCACCCTGCTACTCTCTCTTCCCTCAAAAGCAAACTCAAGACATTTCTCTTCTCAGAAAACTTCAGTTAAGGAACACTGTCCACCACCCCTATCAGTCTGTACAGTGTGTGTGTGTGTGTGTGTGTGTGTGTGTGTGTGTGTGTGTGTGTGTGTGTGTGTGTGTGTGTGTGTGTGTGTGTGTGTGTGTGTGTGTGTGTGTGTGCATGTGTGTGTGTGTGGGCGCATGCATATGTGTGTGTATTTTTTTAAAAACTAACACATAAAATAGACATGGGTTCAAGCAAAAAAATTATACACATGCATGCACGCACATGCGTGCATGCATGTGTATAATTTTTTTGCTTGAACCCATGTCTACTTTATGTGTTAGTTTAAAAAAAATACACACACACACATATGCATATGTATACTGGTAAACATGAACAACGTACTTACCAACAGTTACTGAGTGTATGCTCGACATGCGTGCATGCATGTGTATAAATTTTTTGCTTGAACCCATGTCTACTTCATGTGTTATTTAAAAAAAAAAAATTTTTTTTATGGCTGATCACATTTTCCAACTTGATGTAGATCATGTCACGGCTGTTCCCAGACGCCTCTTTAGTTAAAGCCAGTGCCCCAGAATCTAGGTCAGCTACACAGGTGGCCCCACTTGAGATAACCGATAGCTGAGCGGTCCGGCCACGGACACGCTGCTGCTGCTGCCAGCAGTAAATTATAGCAGCCGTCTTTCACCCCCTCCCTTTCCCAGCACAATCTCACCACAGAGTTGTACAGCAGACCATTGAAAAGTTATTTTGAAGTTTACACAGACACCAAATATGCTTGGTACAATAGTTTTAGTTTTCATGCTGCAACAAAACCATTTCATGCAAAAATCACACAAAACATCACATTGTGCACAGTACACACACAAAAAGTACGAAACGTATTCGATTATTGTGAGGTGCTGCTTTTTTTCTCAACAAAACAACATATATACATCACAACATCAATATATCTGCTACAGGAAGCACTCATTTAAAATCCAGCCCAACTCTCAAAGAAAAACTCACAGGGGGTGTAAACAGTATACCCTTTTGGCAAGAGGGCCTTTCATGCAAACTATGAAAATGTGCACAGTACACACATAAAACGTACAACACAAAGCAACATTGAAAAACATCAAACATGCATCACAACATCAGTATGTTCAATATCACCTTGCTGTGAACAGACATAAAATAAAATGCTGATTGATTCTTTCAAATTCACCACAAAAGGGCATCTCATGGCAAGTTAATTCACACTATAAATTGAGGCAACGCCTGAGAGTCGGGGCAGAGCACATCATCATGGGCTTTTCAGAGTGCACAGAGGACACACTGAGCCGAAACGAATGATCAGAATGAAGTTCAGTTAACGGACCTTTTACTTGCTAATGAAACTGTTTTTGAGGAAAACACATGATGGTTAACCTGCCTCTCTCATCTTGATTGACTATCTTTCATCACCAACTGAAAGATAAGCAGGTCAAACTTATTCCTTCCTGTCACTGTTTGTTTGGATAGTATCTGTCTGTTCATTGCATGAAAAAGAAGCGTATCCAGAAAATGTGGGCAGGTTTTGCGTTGTCCCATTTTGTATTGTGCCAGCAATGGAAGGCACACATGCCACTAGGGGGCAGCGTTTTTTGAGGATGGACCTCTGGTGGAGTTTATGTATCTTGTATTTACTCGCATGCCAGTTACCGTGGGCGACTCAGGTCTTTGTCATCGTTGTGTTTTTGTGTCGTCTTTTGAGCGCATCAATTAACTCCCTTGTTGGGTTATTCTAAAATAGCTGTTCTTTTTTAGTTTATTATAGTTTAACCATGTGTGTATTTTGCGCTTGAAAAAGATGTCTCTCTTTCAGCTTACCATCCTCATCACACACATAGAGAGCACCGTGATTCTCTCCGTCACGGAAACATGGAAAATGGCCACCACTGGCAACTTCGGCTTGCTGCTCCGGTGTCAATGGATCGCTGGGTCTGAAAATGACGGAAAAATCCTACATGACTGTGGGGTTTCCACTCAATGGCAGCCGGTGTCTGTGACCTCATGAACACTGCTGGCACATGTGGCGGAAGAATACATGACGTCAGGGGCCATCCTTTTCGTGTTCTTCAGCATCAATGAGGGACTCAAATTCAGAGCCAAGGAAGTATTTCTACAGTGTAAATAATGACAGAATGACCGTACAAAGCTTGCGAATAGAAATATTTACACATTTTCTATTTTTTGTGGGACTGACCACACAGTTGAATTGAAATTTTCCTTACTTTGAATTATTTACACATGGCTTATATTTGTTGTGTATTGTTAATAATAATAATGGAAATTTGTAAAGTGCCTACCCTGCGGCTCAAAGCACCGAACAAGCATACATGCATAATGTACATTGAGATGGAAAATGTTATCCAAAAAAAAAGATATCAACAAGGGTTTTTATACACTATGCTAGAGATGCACACATGCACACACACTGTACAGACTGATTCCTATCATCTCTAGCATAGTGTATAAAAACCCTTGTTGATATCTTTTTTTTTGTGGATAACATTTTGAAGGACAATGCGGACAATATCTTCTTTTTTTTGGATAACATTGTGAAGGACAATGCGGCTTAACCAAAATATTCTGAGAAGAGAAATGTCTTAAGTTGGCTTTTGAAGGAAGAGAGAGTAGCAGAGTGCCTGATGTCTTGAGGGAGATTGTTCCAGATGTTCCAGACTGTTCTTTTAATCAATGCACAATGTTTGATGACAAATTTGTGTGTTTTGATGTCAGCTGTGTTTGTGTGTGTAATGGTGTGTGTTTTGATGTCAACTGTGTTTGTGTGTGTAATGGTGTGTGTTTTGATGTCAGCTGTGTTTGTGTGTGTAATGGTATGTGTTTTGATGTCAACTGTGTTTGTGTGTGTAATGGTGTGTGTTTTGATGTCAGCTGTGTTTGTGTGTGTAATGGTGTGTGTTTTGATGTCAGCTGTACGAAATGTATGTGGTGAGGGCTCAGCTGAGAAGTTCTGAGTGACTGATGATCGCTTATATAGCGCTATTCTCCGCTCTCTTGAGCAGACTCACTGCGCTCGCATGTGGTTCTACATGAGTGACTAGCTTTTTATAGTTGTTGTTTTTTGGTGTTATTGTTTTTTACTATCCACTGAAGTGGTGTACTTACAGCGCTGGCATGGCTGGTGCCACATGAAACTGCAGCCATCTTGGTGCAAGTTCTGTGTACACCATACAACCATGCACTATGTCACTTCATGCAAAGCCACATATGTCCGGTGAATGCATGTTTAGCTGTAACCTGCCACCTGCACTTTTGGCAGAATGACCGGGATCTTTTATGTGCTACTGTGGTAACATGGGGGTGGAAAGGATACCAAAATAAGAGTCAGCACAGAAAGTTGACCCTGGAGAAGGAAATTCTCCAGTCGCTCCTGCAGGGATTCGAACCCGCGACCTTTCAATCACGAGTCCGGCGCTCTAACCACTGAGCTATCCATGCCCCCATGTGAGAAAGGTGCTCTAAGACCCACTGTTACTATTATCATCATTACATATGTACAGATGGAATGTCATCAAGACAAATTCCTGGTCACGCTTTAATGTCACCAACACAGACAGATACACCTTTCTTTGCAGGCCAGCATGCACAGTCGTTTCATGTCCCCTTTAACATAGCTCTCAGCCCATGGACCAAATTCCTAAACTCTTTGTTTAGTGCCCCCTTTAACATAACTCTCAGCCCGTGGACCAAACTTCTAAACTCTTTGTTTAGTGCCCCCTTTAACATAACTCTCAGCCCATGGACCAAACTCCTAAACTCTTTGTTTAGTGCCCCCTTTAACATAACTCTCAGCCCGTGGACCAAACTCCTAAACTTGTTGTTTAGTGCCCCCTTTAACATAACTCTCAGCCCATGGACCAAACTCCTAAACTCTTTGTTTAGTGTCCCCTTTAACATAACTCTCAGCCCGTGGACCAAACTCCTAAATTCTTTGTTTCACCTGCCAAATATACTTGCCTCCCCCCCCCCCCCATTCCATTAACCTGCCTGTAACGTGCATGCTGCATGCGCACGTGTTTGTGTGCATGCATGTGTGTGTGCGTGTTCGGAAATGAACAGGTGCATTAGGACTATTACGTCCGAGAAAAAGAACGAAAAAGAAGAAGAATGTACCTCTGAGTGTGAGGACGTACCTCTGGTGAAGTTTATGTACCTTGTATTTACATGTATGCCAGGTGAGAGTTACTGTAGGCGACTCAGGTCTTTGTTGTGGTTGTGTGACATCTTTCGAGCGCTAATTAACTCCCTTGCATGTTGTTTCAATTACTTCTGAGCTTTGGTGTTTGTTTTTTCTCAGTCTCATGTTGTAGTATGTAGTCATGTAGCATCCAGCTGGATATGACAGCACTGGTTGATTGGGTGTAAAATACCAGTTGATTGGGTGTAAAATACCAGTTGATTGGGTGTAAAATACCAGTTGATTGGGTGTAAAATACCAAGTTAGTTACTTACTTACGTCAGGTAGCATCCAGCCTGATATGACAGTCCGTACCGGTTGACTGGGCGTAAAACACCAAGTTACTTACAACATGTAGCATGTCGTCATTTAGCATCTGCCCTGATATAACATTACCGCTTGACTGGGCGTAAAACACCAAGTTACTTACTTACAACATGTAGCATGTCGTCATTTAGCATCTGCCCTGATATAACATTACCGCTTGACTGGGCGTAAAACACCAAGTTACTTACAACATGTAGCATGTCGTCATTTAGCGTCTGCCCTGATATAACATTACCGGTTGACTGGGCGTAAAACACCAAGTTACTTACCTACCTCATGTAGCCTGTCATAATTCTTGCTTTTGTGTGTGACCTTGGGCTGTTAAAACATTCTCAGTGGGCAGGGCACTGGGACGTGTCCGTTACTATTATCATAAATACCCCGTACCCTTTCTTTGCGGACTCCTCATAGTCTCCGTGCAAGGGCCCGCTGATGTAGAGGTGAAAGGTGACCCCATCCCTTAATCGGAACTGGTTGTTTCCGCCCGCCACAAAGATGGAAGCGTTGCCTTGATGGAGAAGGCGGAGCTGCTCAAACAGGTAGCTGCAGCACACACAAGTTCATTAGCTGCTGGGTTTTAGCGTCTTGTCATGGACGAACACGGTCACCTCACGGCGTTCAACCTCTGTCCTAAGCAAATGCGCATTTCAAAACTCTTATAATAATTGTAATTAAAGTATTTGTTAAAAAAAAAAAATTTTAAAGCCCAAAATCTTGTTAAAGAGACTATTTTAAATGTGCGCATGTGCCTGCACACATGCGCACACCCACCCACACACACACACTCATTCACACACAGGCACACGCACCCAAGAACCCTTTCTCAAGTCAAACTGATCTACAAAATCAATCCATGTACTCACACACACACAAACACCCATTATATATATTCACAATCATCAAACAAAAATGGGAAGAGGTAGTCAACTTCATAATAATAATAATGAATACTTAGAGCGCCTAACCCGCACGGGCCCTAAGCACTTACACATTCTTTAAATGTGCATATTTTCAAAATTCAACGCACACACATGCAAGCAGTATGACAGTGGCACAGTGTCAGTGTGTGGTGAAGTGTCCACCATTATTGGTCAAGACAAAAATGGCAAGTGCTGACTGGTAACACAGGGTTTTTGATGGCTTCAGATCCAAAAATCAAGCTATTTCCTTGCTCATCTCATTTTTCATCATTTTCAACTGTTTAACTGTTGTTTAAGGGTAATTATGTAGCTTGACGAAGGGGATTCCCCAAAAGGTTTGCAGCTTGCGTGTCTGTGTCATAATAAATAAGCGTTCTTTTGAATCTTTTATGTGTTTGGACCTGGCTTCAGATAGTCAGAAGAATTTATACCTCACAGTAACATATCGCTCTCTCACACACACACACACACACACACACGCACGCACACACGCATGCACACACACACTCACTCACTCACTCACACACACACACACACACACACACTCACACACACACACACACACACTCACACACACACACACACACACACACACACACACACACACACACACACACACACTCTCTCTCTCTCTCTCTCTCTCTTTCATTCTCTAATTCATCACAATCATTACAATCCAATTACTTTCATTCTCGCTCTGTGTGTGTGTCTCTCTCTGCGCATTTAAGACTGACAGGACATTACAATCCAGATACTTTCTCTTTCCCTTTCTCTCTCTCCTTTTCTTTCTATCATCCTGAGGTGAGCCTGTGCACCTGACAGAACATTAAAATCCAGTCGCTTTCATTCTGTCTTTCTCTCTCTTTCACTCTTTCCATCCCTATTTACTTATAGAATGAGCTACAAATCTAAAACAGAATGAGGCCAGAGCAGTACTTGTGTTACATATTTCGAGCACTAATGCATTAACTCCCTTGTAATGTTGAGACTGAGCTACAATGGGAGATTATTTGTTTAGGCAAGACAGCTGTAAAAACACATTCCCTATCTCTTCCTCTGATTTCCATCTGCTAGAGGCTCTTTTACATGCACAGACCAAAGCACTGAGGCCTGCCAGGTACAGCTCTTAGCCTCAGGTTAGTGACAGCTGGGCATCACTTGATACACAAGGCAAAACAGATACTCACTTAATAAGCGCCCGCCGTGCCCGCACCACTGCCGTGCTGTCGATGAGAGGAAGGCCGTTGGTCGTCAGTTCTTTGGAGTCTAGACACCCAGAGCTTGTTGCAAGTGCCACCACCTCCCCTTCGTGCGCAGGAGCTGGGGTAACGCAAGGACAATCATCATCTTCTCAGTGAAACTGCCGCTACACTGCATTGTTACGCTCTGTTTGATGAGAGGCTACTGACGTTGTCATTATTAGCATCTTACCGTTTCTGGCCAAAAGCAAAATGTTTGCTGCATTACAATACACAATACAACTTTACTGTCTCTGAGTAGAGAAATTTGCTTTCTGGCTCGTCATTTACATAAAAACATTCAATAAAATGATTAAGAGTGACATCCCAGAATTCTACTGCTGTTGTCATTCTTAGCATTTTACTGTTTCACGCCAAAAGCAAAAAAAGGTTTGTTGCATTATTCCATATCAGGATTCTACTGACACTGTCATTATTACTATATTAGCATACTTGTGTGTCTAGCCAAAAATGAAATGTTTGTCGCATTATTATTAAGAGTTTCTGTTATATCAGGATTCTGCTGACACTGTCCTTTTTTGCATCTTATTGTCTCTAGCCAACACCAAAATCCTTGTTGCATTAAGAGTTCTGAGTCATGTCTACCACCTTCAGTGACAGTAGTCATCGTCAGTCCATGGCACAACAGATCACTTTCAGTGACAGTAGTCATTGTTAGTCCATGACTCAACAGATCGCTTTCAGTGACAGTAGTCATCGTCAGTCCATGGCATGACAGATCGCTTTCAGTGACAGTAGCCATTGTCAGTCCGTGGCACGACAGATCACTTTCAGTGACAGTTATCTCATGGCGCCAGTCATGTTACACCCAAAAAATGGTGTATGCAAACCCTTTGGTGGACATAAATATTCCAAACAGCACTGCTACAGTCACTCTCGTGAGCCAGTTTGGCCTAGTAAGCAGAGGGAACTTCGTTTGAATCTGCTTCACCTCTCCATTCTATTCAATAGCTGTGGTCTCTGGACACTGTCTTGTAATTCTGTCCCTCACAATTAATGAAATATTTAAATGGCTCTCATCATGGCCCATCTTACTGCAGAAGTCATTCTGGTGGTGACAGTGTAGTGATACGTATATAATCTCCCTCTTCCCTCACCTCCATACCCCCCCCCACCCCCCATCCCTAATAAGCCTTATGGTTTCTGTGGACATTAAACACCATGCATCATGTTTACTTCCTTGGTGTCAGTTTAGCGATATGCTGATACATTGTAATCTCCCCCTTCTCCCCATCCCTAATAAGCCTTACGGTTTCTGTGGACATTAAGCACCATGCACCATGTTTACTTACTTGGTGTCAGTTTAGCGATATGCCGATAGGTATATAAATTATAATCTCCCCCTTCTCCCCATCCCTAATAAGCCTTATGGTTTCTGTGGACATTAAGCACCATGTCTACTTACTTGGTGTCAGTTCAGCAATATGCAGATAGGTACATACTCTCCCTCTTCTCCCTGTCCCTAATAAGCCTTATGGTTTCTGTGGACGTTAAGCACCACATCTACTTACTTGGTGTCAGTTCAGCAATATGCAGATAGGTACATACTCTCCCTCTTCTCCCTGTCCCTAATAAGCCTTATGGTTTCTGTGGACCTTAAGCCCCATGTTGACGTGCTTCCCTTACACTATCACAGTCACCCAGTCAGAGTCATTGACAGCTAGAGTACAGTAAGTCCGCTCAGAAGCAGAGAATAGCACTCTATAACAAAAACCATTTTACAATAACAATATACTTTATTCATCCCAGCGGAAAATTTAAGCTGTCGTTCGATCACACAGCGAAGACCATATCTCACGAATTCTAAGTCATGAAACACACGCACATGTATCCACACTCTTAGACGTGACATACGCCCCCTTTCTCTCAATCTGCATACGCTAACAGCAAACCCCAAATTTCCTGGAATAATGCCTTCTTTGTCAAACCAAAACATAGAAACTCTCAAATTAAATAAAAATCATTAGGTTCACACATCCCCAGCTTTGTTTACCAGTTTGTATATTTGCCACTGTGAAGCTAGTGATATTTTTTCCGAAAAACAAAACAAAACTTTAATGTACCCATCTTCACCACAAAGCCGGCCACATCCCACTGGCGTTCGAACAGTGTGCGGTCGCATCTGTCAACCAGTTCCAGCGCCTTGTCGTTGACCATTCTGGCAAATCGGTCAGCCTCCGTCCGGCAGGGCACCTCTTCCAGGTCATGGTCAGCAGCTTTGACACCTTGGGAAACTGCTGCTGCCTGCCATCAAGATGGAGGTCAGGAGGTTATTATTCAGAACAATTCAGTCAGATATTCAGATGGTGTGACTTTGGCTTAGGAACTTTGTGTCACAGACTCGACATGCATGGTGAGGTCAGCATATAATTCAGAATGATTCATTCAGATGATGTTACTTTGGCTTAGGAACTTTGATTTGCAGACTCGCATGCAAGGTGAGGTCAGCGCATGATTCAGAATGATTCGTTCAGACGATGTGACTTTGGTTGAAGTACTTTGTATCATGAATCTGCACACAAGACAAGGACAGTGCATGATTCAGAATGGTTCATTTGTATCATGAATCTGCATGCAAGACAAGGTCAGTGCATGATTCAGGACTATTCTGTGTTAACCAGACAATGTGACTTTGGTCAAGGTACTTTGTATTACAGTCTCTGGTGCCAGGTAAAGTTGGCACACGATTCAGGAACTATTCTGTCTGGTGATGTGACTTTGGTTTCAGAGGCACTTTGTATCATGGACTTCTGTGTCAGGTGAAGTTGGCACGTGATTCAGAACTATTCAGTCTGGTGATCTGACCTAGGCCGGTATTTTGTATCACAGATTCATGTGTCATGTGAAGTGGGCACATGATTCAGAATTATTCAGCCTGACGACGTGACTTTCGGTTGAGGTACTTTGTATCACCAACTTGCATGCCATGTGAAGTCGGCACATGATTCAGAATTATTCAGCCTGACGACGTGACTTTCGTTGAGGTACTTTGTATTACGGACTCGCTTGCCAGGTGATTGTTACTGTCACTGATTCAGGGGCCTGTTGTTGATGCAACACCTTGTTAAAGGACAGGTCCAAGGTTAGGGGTGATTTTTTTATATGATTTCCGTTAAAGCTCGCTGAGAACGATGATGTAGGTGAAACTGTGATCTGAGGGTTATAAATGCAAGAAAAAAGGCATTTTCTGTCGTACTGCAAGCATCGCCACAACGCCCAAATCATGTGACCATATGCCTACAACGTCACTCTGGGGAGTCACTGCAAAATGGCCGACTCGAGCTCTGAAGATGAAACTGATACTTTGCCCGAGAGACCCACAAGGATACAGCCGTATCAGTTTGAGCCTGCCAGGCAGGATTTTGAAAGAGTACCGGTATTCCATGGGTTTTGTGAAATCGCACTTACTGAAGTGCTCGCTATACAAATGGGCACGATGCAGGGCAGCAAAAAAGTCAGATCATTTGAATTGTATAAATTTAATCCACTTTCGCCTCACTGCGGGTCGATTGCGCAGAAGCTCGTGCATTGTTATACCTGGGGTCATCTGTGAATTGTTACAGTTCGCGGAAACACAGTAGGCTGGCATAGTTAACTTTTTTGTCGACCACATGCATACACAGTTTACTGAAGAATCTAAGATGGCAACCGCACTGACTCCCCAGACTGACGTCACTTCCGGGAAGTCACGTGACTGATGGAGAACCCGAGACTGTAGTCTCGGCCAGCCTACAGAAAATAAAATCAATTAAAAACCCAATCAAACATTTTTTTTCTCATTTTTTTTCTCTCCATTAAATCTGAAACTAGTGACTCATTTGTCAGTCATTTCGATGGTCATTTTGCATACTTAAAAACCTTGGACTTTTACTTTAACCATGGGATATAGGTTAAGCGCTGTTGACCCTCTTAGTCTGCAGGGAATGACAGTTAAATTCAGCTACAGATGGGACCTTGGAAATGCTTAAAAAAGCCCCTACGTACTCCACCCGATCTCTCAGTATTTTCCTGAATGCCTTTGAAAGAAGGTGGAAAGTAAGATCACTCTACTGACAAGTGACAGGTTAGCTGGCCGACAGCTAACTGACACACCGCCATAAATCCAAATGCATAAACGGTTAAAAAGAATGCTAATTGAATATAACAACACAAAACATAACACAAAACAGCCTCTGAAGGTTCATAAAAGAAGCAGTTCAGTGTAGTCCGATGTTAGCTACTGGGATGAGCTGTTGACTGATTGGTTGGCTGACTGACTCAGTGACTGACTCATGGATTCATACTAGATCAGTTAGTTCATAGTTGGCTGATGATCGATTGGCTGATTCAGGGATTACCTGACTTGACAGACAGACCATCTGATAGACTGGCTCAGACACTGATCAATTAACTGATTGTTTTATCCCCCATCCCACCCCACTCATCAAACTAAAACAGTCTCTTGCGTAATTCAGTTGGTCATTGAATTGATCAAACTCGTTACCATTGACCTTGTCACCTCATCAGGGTCACCTTACCTGCATTGAAAGAGAAGCTGCGGCAGCTGATGCTGATGGTGGTCGTAATGGTTCAAGATTTAGGCCTCTGTTGACTGGAGAAAAGAGGAAATGGAAGGTGGAAAACGTTACTTAACAGTACCAACAGTAGTGACAACAAACGTACACTTTCTAATTACACAAATGTACGCTTTCTAGTCTATTAAAAATGGTCCTCATCTAATTGTACTTCAAACACATAACAAGTTCAAAAGAAGCTTTCATGCGTTTGAAAGCATCTTGCTTTAGAATGCTACCAGTCATTCTTGTTTCAGTTTTTTTCTTTCTTTGTTCTAATTCTATTTCATTTTCACACACACACACACACGTACGCACGCACATACGCACGCACACACATGCACGCATGCATGCACACACACTCACTCAATCTCACACACACACACATATAACTCCAATTGCATCCCTGACCTTGTGAACTTCTGTTCTGGGGTGTAATCAGACAGATTCCCTTATGTGCCCATCATTTGATATACTGTTTCATTAATAAATTCAGCCAAAGAATGACTGAACTTTGTCATGAAACAAAGAAATTCTTTCTAAAATCTGATTAGTAATTTGTTTGAATGAAATTTGACACAGCTCTCTTTGCCTATATTTATATGAATTACAAATTATGCAATTAAAATAAAACGAATTAAACTAATCCCACACCTTACAAATGATCCAAGCAGTATACTAGAACACAAGTCTCGAAGTCAGGCAAAATAAAAACCACACAATTTTCGTGACATCATACCAGCCGGAGTTTTTGCCTTTTTGGTAATGCCCAGATATCCGTCCATGGCATTTTTTGCAGCCAACATCTTGGCGTCTTTCTTTGTCCGGGCCTGTCCAGGGGGATACTCAACACCATCCAGGATGCAAACGCATGCAAATCCACCAATAGCTAGGCCTGCAGCTGTCACACCCACATCCTGAAATTCCAGTGACAGTTTACACATCTGCGTCAGCTCGTTGATGCACATGACTGCATGTTTGGCACCTGACAGGTAGGCTTTCCTAAGGTCTTTGGGCACCTCAGCTTTCTCATACACTCGTTCTGGAACTTTGTCTTTGTCTGGGTCTTCAGGTCGTGGCATCAGACCCGGGATGTATCTCTGTCCAGACATGATGTTCTGAGGCAGAATGAGAAAGAATTTTTTTTAGTTCTCAAGACATTATAATTTATATTGAATAACATGAATATTGCGTATTTCACCATGCAAAACCAACATTTACTGAAAACATCTGTGTTCTGTTCTATCTTCTTCTTTTTTCTCTGTGTGTGTGTATGTGTGTGTGCACGAATTATGAGAGTATATCATTAGGAAGTCCAAAGTGCTCTCAGCTGCGTTCCGCGTAACTAAGTTGGTCTAGTTTTAGCGATTTTCTTTGACAGATTTCTTGTGTGTTTTTGATCCAGTCTCAGTAAAAATTGCTGTTGAGAAAAGCTTCATGTCTCATCTTCCTAACTGTGTTATGTTTATTGTGCTTTGAAAAAGAATCTGAAAATTCACCCCGATCTTGGTACCCCTAAGCGCTGCCTTCTGTCAGCGATGAGCATAGGCTGCAAACACTGCTCGCTGTAAGCAGTTTTCAGACGTGGAGTGTTGGATGTATGCTAATCCAGCCAGGATGAAATCTATATCAACCAAAAGTGCTGTTGCTAAACTTTCTTTCCATATCCATGATGGTTACCTTCGACAAGCAGAAGTCCTGAATAAAGTTGTTTGAAATGTGTTTAACAGATTTTGTACTATTTTTAGACCACAGACACTCATAAAAAAAATATCAGTAAAAAGATCAATCTTTCTTCTTCAAAGTTATACTAAAATAAGAGTTCAAAACTATTCATACGTCCAACACTCAGCCACCGAAACGTGATAAGAATGAGATTTTATTACCACAGCTGCACGGTCAGCCATGGCCACTGAGGTGACCGCACAAGTGATTGTGCGTGCCAAGTTGGTGGATTCTCCACTATCAGAATGCTCTACATTGCGTGTAAACGATCTTGTTGATGAGTAAAATTATTAATCTTTTTCTTGAAAGCCAGAGTAAACTGTCAAACGAATGCTTCTGTCAGTAAAAATGAAAAATGAAGTGGTCTTTGAACGATCGCAAACATGGACGAGAGCTGGTTTGGGTGTCAATGGGATGATCGACAAATTTATTTACAAACAGCAATTTTAGCAAACTTTTCTACTAATGACAGTCTAGGAGAGGCTTTATTGGTAATATCCAAGGAGACAGTCGGAAATTCCTGGGACATTTCAAGTGCCATTTTGGGCCACAAATATCATCAGAATCACTCAAACAGATCTAGGAAATGAAGCCAACATTTGCAACAAAAGTGACTGATTCAGTCTGTAGATGGGTGAGTGGATCAATTGTTTTACTGACATCAGCACTCAGGAAGTGTGCAGGTTACTCAGAAATTAGATCTAGATCAAATGTTTGAAACTAAGTGAAAGGAGCATACCCATACTGAATGACACATACATGATTACACTGACTCACCTTCTGTTGCAAATTTTGAGTTTATTCGTTTGGTATATATATATATTACTTTATTATATATAATTATTAGGTAAATGGCTGCAAAAAGAAGACATGTCCGAGACTGCTGTGCACTTTGTTTTGAAATGGGGGTTTGAAGTCAATCCAGTTAGCAACAATTCCAGGATGTTGGAGACAGAGGATTTGGGGGGACATGGTTTCGGCATATATGCCCTTGAAACAGGGCCTGTAAGGTGATGCAAGGTCACCCTGGAAAAAAAAGGACTTTTAAATTTTCTCTGTGATTAATCAGACAAGTATGGCATCATTTAGAGTTCTTAACTGTGGTTATTTTGGTATAAAAAGTAAGGTGATAGGACAAGTAAAAAAGGAGTTATGATTTTTTTTTTAACCATTTTAAGATTTATGGATGATACTAAAAAAAAAAATGAATTTAGCAAGTTTGATGTGAAATATCTGGAAGAATAATCAAAATGAAGGTCTACAAAAAAATGGGCCTATTATTTATATTGTGGAGAATGAGATTCCTAAATATTAGACAGGTTATATGCAAAATAGCTTCCAGGTGGGACCTTAATCTCAAGATTTCTCTCATTTGCATTTTGTGGGCAAACTGGGGACAAAAATTTAAATATTTAAAAAATCATAACTTCAGAACTACTCAAGTGATCAACATAAAATTGGTATCACTGAAATCAGATAAAAAAAGATCTATGCAAATATATAAAGTCTGATAGTCAACTATTGATTTTCAAAATCACTTTGGACTACCTAATAAGTAATATCATACATGTATATATAACCAACTAATTAAACATCATTAGCGTGTTTCAATACCACCAGCAATCACACCGATGATTATAAATAAATAAATATGAAAGTCAGTGAAACTGGAACTCACAGTACTCGCCCTAGAGACAGAGCTGCAACTACTGCCTTGGCTCGGCCAGATACTCAGAAAGGGAATTCCCAGAAAGCTAGTGACACTCACACTACTCACAGTGCCGCGTTCCTGTGAAAAAGGCAAATTGTTCTGTTTCAGCACCATATGACCGTATCGTAACCATGCGCATAGTAATGATGTTATTTAAGCGTTGTGCTGTATGAATAATTGCTAAATGATGAGACAGTGATCAAATTTAACAGCTTACGTACGGCTTGCTACTTTCGGAGTTCCTTTCCGGAAGTTGGACAGATAGACTTTTTACCAAAGTCTCGCCAAATGCAATCTCTCAGTGACCTCGAAGAGCTGAGGTCGACTGGGGATTTTCTTCGTACTTTGGCATATTTGGCTCATACCGCTACATGGTGGGCAAAATCCAGGGTTTTGCAAAATAACTAACTCAGTAATAGTTTTGTATTGTCCCATTAAAATTAGCGTTCTTTTCATGTAGAGCGTTCCTAGTTACCAGTTCGTCGTGAGTGTTAGTGTGAGTCACGAGCCACAATAAATTAGTTGTTTTATTCCCTCCTTACATGTATAAAAATTAACTTACTCATTCATGCTCATATGTAATGAATGATTCCTGTAATTTAATTTTTACTCATAACTTGATACTTAGCAAAGACTAGCAGTGACTACTAAACAGTCCCAGGCAGGTTTCCGGTCCAACCTAAACTACAATACTTGTCAGTAAAATAAAGTTAGTTCGAGTTCTATCATATTTTACTACGACTGAGTATCTTGAATATCACGGTAGTGGTACCAAAGATTATGAATAATGTATTTATAATCTTTGGTAGCACCGTCGGCTCAGTAGCAAGGGCCAGATACTGACGATGTGAGTCGGCCCCGGCTTTGTGCTAATATCTTCACCGTTGAGAAACTGATAGTTTAATCAATCAATCAATGAATCAATCAGTCAGTCTCTCTCCTGTGTCTGTGTCAGTCTGTCTGTCTGTCACAGTCTGTCCGGCTGTCTCTCTCTCTCTCAGCTCCAGCTCTCTCTCTCTCCCTCTCCGTCTCTCCCCCTCTCTCTCTCTCTCTCTCTCTCTCTCTCTCTCTCATGCAGTCTCTCTCAGAGAATCTCTCTTAGTCATCTCTCTGATACTCTGACGAGACACTAAAACTACTCCTTCCAAAGCCACGGTCAGCCGCGTGGACCTGCGCAGTTCCCGCCCCCCCCCCCCCCCCCCCGGCCCCCCCCCGACTCCCTTCTCCGAATCAGTTGATTGTTGTTGTTGTTGAATTGATGCTTAATGTCCTCAGATGTCATCTGACATATTAGGGACAAGTTGTGACCAACGCCGAAGCACGGTTCAATACGTAAGGTGTATGCGTGTTTAGCTGTAACCTGCCACCTGCACTTTTTGGCAGAATGACCGGGATTTTTTACGTGCTACTGTGGTAACACGGGGGTGGAACGGATACCGAAATAAGAGTCAGCACAGAAAGTCGACCCTGGAGAAGAAAATTCTCCCGCCGTTCCAGCAGGGATTCGAACCCGCGACCTTTCAATCACGAGTTCGGCGCTCTAACCACTGAGCTATCCCCGCCCCCTCCGAATCAGTAGTGCGCCCCATCTATTATAATAGCCTGCGTCATCAGTTCCGCTAGCGCACAGTAGTCTCATTGAGAAGGGTGAGCACAATGCATTGGCGGCATGATCAGCACTGACTGAACAAAAACTAAAACTTGTAGTATACATAAGACCTGACAAATCAACATCATAAACATAACTTAATTGACATAAACATCACTGAGGATAAACATAATATGGTATGAATACCATATTAACCCTCCCCCCTACACACACACACACACACACACACACACACACACACACACACACACACACACACACACACACACACACTGACTCACACACACACACACACACACACACACACACACACACACACACACACACACACACACACACACACACACACACACACACACACACACACACACACACACACACACACACACTCTGACTCACCAGGCAACAACCAAATTCAACAACAGTCAACAAGACTGTGTTCTGTATTAACAATAACAATAATATTAATCCCAGTGGGAAATCAAAGCTGTAGTTCGATCGCACAGCTTCCTTTTTTTAACCTTTTCAGGCCGAATTATACAGTCTTCCGAAAGTCAGAGATCCATCTTTGTGAAGGCCTTTGTCCTGGTACAACTTGCATTGACCTACTCACCTCGAATGCTCCAAAGTAGGGTCATGTATCGTTTTATTACAGTAGATTTTGGTAAACAGATAAAAATAAAGACGCTGTGCTCACGAGAATTCTGGAGATCCCGTACGAGATTTAGAAAAGGGTTGCTACAGGTTCAGTTCGTAAACGAGCTCGGAATTTCGGCTTCGTTTACACCTTCAACCTTGGTAGACAAATATGGTGAGTTTTGAGAATTATCAGTGTGTTTATTCTGTTTGTGTTATCTTTCAGGAAAAGATATATCAGTGAATTTTTGCCCAAAATGTGCAGAAAACACAATTTTTACAATGTGCGGTGTCTTGATCAGATATTTTACGAATTGTGTGTTTCGATGAGTGTCCAAACCTGCTGCAGATCTGTTTACTTCTTATTATTTTATATAGGAAATTGTGGCCAGGAGGAGGCGCTTTATCGAAGTTGAGCTGGTTTTTGACACCAATGATGGAGATTTGTCTGAAATGTACATATTTTGAGTATATTCGTGAAATGCTAACAATAGTAACATAGTAACGAGAAAGCATGGGCAAAAAGAACCACATGGTTTATGCTGTTGAACATTTTGATAAATGGTGCATATTAAGAATAGCACTTGGACCAGATCGTTTGGGTTTTAGGCAGTACTTTGCTGCTTTGGCATGTTTGTCATATTGTTAATTGTAAAAAATCAGCTCTATTTTTACTGTTCTAGATATTAGTGTTATAGTAGATTAGTTTTAATAGTTAAAATTCCTTACATTACAGCTTGTGATGATTATATTTAAAGTATACATAGAATATTTTTTGTTTCCATGAGCTGTGGCCTGTTTATTTGGGAAATGGTCTAAGAAGAGTCCCCTGAGGACAAATGGTGAAATGCTCACCAGACAAATGCTCATTCAAGCAATTCTCACCAATAAACTCATGAAGTGTTGTGATCAGGTACTGAGGTAGTTAGTTATTCTACAGCTGTACACTGTACAGGTTGGAAATCTCCTGAAATTCAAGAAATGATCAGAAATCCCCCATAATTTCCTCAATGTATCCCATCAATATAGTACAACTACAAGTCTCAGAAATAATGCTGAATGCCCAATCTGTGTAGTAATGGGTGACATCACACTCACAGTCACAGTCACAGCCAGTTGCCTTATGTGGCTTTATAAAATATATAAGCCATAGTCATAGTGGCATGCAAGCCAAACAGTGAGTGTGAAGGCCTGTCACTGAGTGTGAAGGCCTGTATTAACATAGCATTGGGACAGCTAGTCACTGAACTGCGAGTTTGTTAGAAAGCCACATTTGACACGTGCAAAATAGATTAATTGGCCCACACATAAGTTAAAATGATATATTTCCAGTTAGGTTAGGTTTGGATGCTGCATACTGCATATTAATGATATGGGTCTAGTGATGGTGAATATGTCTGACTGATGAGTTAGAAACAGTATTTATAGTGTTTTTGTTTGATTTTTTGTGTCTTTCTGTTGGTAGTGGTTGACTGGTAGTGGAACCATTCCATTTGCACATCAGCTGTTGCAGCTGATGGAACGTGCTTTCTCAGGGAAGCAGTTTAGAAGGAGGGGTGGTGATGTTATGAATGCTGACAACCATAGTTCCATCTACCATCGCCAAGTCCAAGACACAGAGTTCATACTTCATGTTGTTTAGCGCAAGATTGTTTGACAAAAAGATGGACAAACATAGTGTCGTCTGTGTAACTGTAAATTCAGTTCTAAGTAACTTTTATGTGCAGCTGCCTTGAATGCAGGTCAGCATTATGTTACCTCCCCTGTGAGAAACTGGCGGACAAAGCAAGCCACCGCTTCTCTGAAAATCTGAAGTGTTGAGAAACTTGAGAATGAGATACTACCTGTGGGCACAAAGCCAATGACATCACACCGTCAATCACCTTGAGGAGAGAGGCGTGGAAAGGGGAAGCACTAAACAACCTTCCTTGAAAGGACGAGAGACGGCCATCGTCAGTCAGATGAACATTGCTGTGGGGTCATTGGAACTGTTTTGAAAGGCGGTGCTGGGGAAACTTCTGAGAGACGGGATGGAGCGCATATTGTGTGGGTTTTTCCAAGTGCATAGATACCATCTTGACATTGAACTGAACTGAACTGAACTGAGAAACTGAGAAGGGTGATAATGCAGACCAAAAGACACCAAAACTAAAGCAGGAATATGCTGTGTCAAAGTGCGAAATGAGTAAATCAGTCGGTGCAGGCAGAAAGTGCCAAGTGCCAAAACTGGGTGACTGTTTAGACTAGCCGGTCACTTGGGACGGACAATGAAAAGGGGGCCGGGGAAGGGTAGACGATGATGGCCCGGCGGGCAGTGGGATGGTCGGGTCAACCTAAACCATAAATTAGCCTCTAGAACAACAGTCGCGGGGAGGGGAGAATTAAGGAAGGTAGTGGGGGTGATTGGCACCATATCTTAGTGAAAGAATAGGAGAGGTAGTTCCAAACGTTCTGGACAGGAAATAATCCCTAATTAAAATAATTCAATAAACTGGAGAACTGCCGTTTGTCTTGGAACATAACCTGACTGCATGCTAAGTAGTGTTAGCATGTTATTATTATGTTTGATGATACATTGTTTTGTTGTATATCGAAATGGAATTGGAGTGATGAATATTCAGTTCGCGGAAGAATACAAAAATGCGGAGAAGGGGGAAACGGAGCGTGGGTTTTTGGAGCAGTTGGAGCCGGGGTTCGAGAGAGGAAGGACACTTGGAGCTGGGGCTTGAGAGAAGGAGTCGGAGCCTGGGGCCCGAACTTAGAAGATGGAGTCAGAGCCAGGGCTCAAGACTGAGAAGAAGGAGTTGGAGCCAGGGACCCGAACTCAGAAGATGGAGTCAGAGCCGGGGGCCCGCACTCGGAAGATGGAGTCGGAGCTGGGGCCCGAGAGAAGAGGGATGCAGTAAGGAATATGAGCATGAAGAGGAGGAGGGATAAAAGAGGACATGACACAAGGTGGTTCGTGTGATGTACATGCAAAGACTGAGAAAGCGAAGGTGAAATGGACTGGAGAAGGCGAGACGGTGAGGTGCAAGTAATTCCAAATCTCTGTGAGATGAACCGGCCCGGCTGTGGTACCACCACCACTGACTGTCACCGCCACGGACTCCACCACAGGACGGCAGCCTGTAATACGAGTGAGCTCCACCAGCCGTCGCGTCGTCAAGACTGTGATGACACGGACTGTGTATATTGGAGTGCATGTGTGTGATGAGTGAAGCCTGGCCAGGTTTGTGGAATATTATTTACTTAGTAGCACCTGGGTTTACATTAATGGTATGCAGTAGTGTAGCTGTTGTTAAGATTACAACAGTGAACTGAATGAAATATGGTTGTGACATGCATATGAATTATGATGTTGCGTGAGAGAGAGCGAGTCTGTGAGCAGATCACCCAGAGTGCATGAGTGCGAGCATGCCGTGTGTGATTCCTGAGGGACCGCATGCACATATGTGTGACTGAGTGAGGGGTGCCCGTTGTTATTAGTAACAAAACGCCAACATCGAACAGCAAGGACAGAAGTTTTCCCCGACCCGTGACATGCTGAATGGTGCTCCACCTGGAAGGCAGCTGTGGTTGCATTGTCATGATCACCATGCAACAGCCATTATCACGTTTATGCAGACTGTTACTGAAAACTGATCTTGTTGCGTGCAAATAACAGGATGGGTTCAATATTGACAGACTATGCTGCATATTCACAGGATGGGCTCAATGTTGACAGATTATGTTCCATGTTCACAGGATGGGCTCAATGTTGACAGATTATGTTCCATGTTCACAGGATGGGCTCAATGTTGACAGATTATGTTCCATGTTCACAGGATGGGCTCAATGTTGACAGATTATGTTCCATGTTCACAGGATGGGCTCAATGTTGACAGATTATGTTCCATGTTCACAGGATGGGCTCAATGTTGACAGACTATGTTGCCTATTCACAGAATGGGCTCACTGTTGACAGATTATGTTGCATATTCACAAGATGTATTTAATATTGACAGACTATGTTGCCTATTCACAGAATGGGCTCACTGTTGACAGATTATGTTGCATATTCACATGATGTATTTAATATTGACAGACTATGTTGCCTATTCACAGAATGGGCTCACTGTTGACAGATTATGTTCCATATTCACAGGATGTATTCAGCACTGACTGATATGTTGCATGTCAGTATTCACAGGATGTATTCAGCACTGACTGATATGTTGCATGTCAACAGGGTACATTGCATATATTCATCTAATGACAGGATGTGCTAGTTAAGATATTGACGGGATGTGTTCTTTGTTTGCAGGATGTGTTTTATTTGTCTAATGACAGGATGTGCTAGTTAAGATATTGACGGGATGCATTCTTTGTTTGCAGGATGTGTTTTATTTGTCTAATGACAAGATGTGCTAGTTAAGATATTGACAGGATGTGTTCTTTTTTTCACAGGATGTGTTTCTTATGATTCGGCGTGGCAAGGTGACCATTTTCACCGACGCCAAAGAGACCACCCCGTTAATGGATGTCAAGAGGATAGTTGAGGGCATCTCCAAAATCCCACCTGAGAACCAGAGGTTATTTAGAGATGAGCAGGTACGTTTGTTGACTCATTTCCTAAGGGGGTAGTCTGTGCTTTAATTTTTTTTTTTGAATAATGCACACTGTATTGCCAAGTTACAGATACAGAAAGCATGTGTCATGGAGTGAAGTTCAAGTACTTCAGGTTGTACAACATAAAATGTCCAGAGTGAAATAAGTCAAACTAAGCTCTAACGTTTTATACATAGAACTGACAGTAAGGAAGTAACTGGGTGTTTTATGCCAAGTCAGTCAGTACAGTGACTGACATTGTGACAAGGACATCCTGCATATATATGGTAGTATTAATATGAATAAGCAAGCATGTCATTTTATCATTTGTTTATCAGTAAAAAAAAAAAAAAAAAGTTTAAATTTGTCAGTTGAAACAGAACATTTATAATAATTAATTAGACATGTAAGAACAGCTTCTTCATAGGCCACATTTATAACTGGACATTTGAGAACAGTTTCTGTGTAGAATCAACACAAGGGAGTTAACTATCACTGGAAATATGTAACACAAGTACAACAACAAAGACCTGAGTTGTCTGCAGTAACTCTCACCTGGCACGTGTGTAAATTATACAAGGCACATAAACTCCACCCGAGGTACATTCTGTGTACCTCTTCTGTGTAGGCCTACATTGTATCAGTTGGTGTTGCAAAAATACTGTTGGTATAGTGGTAATAAAAATAATAGTACAGTAATAATAATTTAAACAAATATTTTCAACTACTCTGGTCTTGGACCACCATCTTGGCTTCGGAGGAGCAGAGGACGTAACATGTTTACAATGACACCCACCTGCTGTCACTTTCTTTTTCACTCTGGACACCTAGTTCACCCCGACTAGGCTAACACTGAATAGCAGTACTGTAGTAGAAAAGCTGAGTTGTTTTCATAAAACTATTAAAAGTAATAATAAGCAGCTCATATATATTTCATATTTATTCAGAGAGAGAAAGAGTGAGATATATTATCAGTGGCGGGAGCGCCACAAGTACCATTTTTGTCATGACAAACGCAAACGTGTTTGTTGCGACAAAAGACATGTTTTGTCGTAACAAAAGTATGCTTGTTGTGACAAAACTTTTGTGGCGACAAACGTATTCTTGTCACCACAAAAGTTTTGTTGCAACAAACATATTTTTGTCACCGCAAACATATTTTTGTCGCTACAAAACTTCTGTTGCAGCAACGCATACTTTTGTCATGACAAAAGATGCGTTTTGTTGCGACAAAAATGATACTTCATTACTTGTGGCAGCTTCCGCCAATGATAATATATATATGCAGTCTTTTAGTTTTAGTTTGACTGATCTCTGTGTATTGTGTTGACTGCAGCTGTGCTGTTCAGGGAGATAAGTTATGAGTTGGTCCCATGAAGGTTCTGAGTCTAAGAGAAATCTGTGAGTCAATAAATGTGGCTATCGATGGGTGTGACTGAAATTCACAAGCTGGTGCAGTGATCAGGTTTTGACTCATGTCACTCAACGGCGGAGCAAAATGGTGAAATTGGACACATTGAGTCGACTGCTACATTTGAAACTGCCATGAAGACCAATCTGTTTTCAGCCTAAGTACTGCTAGTGCTAGTAAACTCTCTGTCTTTTCCAACTTGTTCTTATATTACTGCTGTTGACTGTGTGTGTGTGTGTGTGTGTGTGTGTGTGTGTGTGTGTGTGTGTGTGTGTGTGTGTGTAACGTAGGTCTTGCTGTTGAGGTTTTGCAGTTTGAATTACTTGTATTGTAATAATTATTTATTTGTGTCATTTTCTGCTTGTGCTGTTACAACCTGGCTGTTTAAATTTGATTTACTGTAAAGCGCACCAAGCTCTTTTTTTTAAATGTTTTAGAGCTTTGTGCTTCACAAGTATTTCATTATTACTATAATATAATGATTGTGGTTCCCGGAGCAGCCCTTGACGGACGACAGCAAGACACTGGGGGACTATGGATTGAACACCAACAATGCCAAGGCCCAGGCCCCAGCCACCCTGGGCCTGGTGTATAAGAAGGACGGTGAGTAAGGTGACCCAGTGGCCAGCTCTGTTGCCGGACCTGTGGGGAGTTGGTACACTTGAGGAATCCAATTGCAGGATGGTTTGAGAGAAACACACAGTTGTGGAATCTGGTGGCAGGGTGGTACAGGAGAAAGGGCGGAGCCTGTGGGGTTGGTACAGTTGTGGAGTCTAGTTGCAGGATGGTACAGGAGAAAGAACCAGGCCTCTGTGGAGTTAGTACGGTTGTGGAATCTGGTTACAGGCCTCTTACAAGAGTTGCAGGGTGGTACAGGAGAAAGAGCTTGAGAGGAGTTAGTACGGTTGTGGAATCCAGTTGCAGGTTGGTACAGGACAAAGGGCGGAGCCTGTGGGGTTGGTACAATTGTGGAGTCTAGTACAGGAGAAAGGGCCAGGCCTCTGTGGGGGTAGAACAGTTGTGGAATCCAGTTGCAGGACGGTACTCGTCAGAGAAAGAGCCAGGCCTCTGTGGAGTTGGTACAGTTGTAGAATCTGGTTGCAGGGTGGTACAGGAGAGAGCTGGGATGGTGGGTAGTTGGTACATTTGTGGAATCCAGTTGCAGGATGGTACTGGAGAAAGAGCCAGGCCTCTTTGGAGTTAGAACAGTTGTGGAATCCAGTTACAGGATGGTACAGGAGAAAGAACCAGGCCTCTGTGGGATAAATATAGCTGTAGAATCCTGTTGCAGGATGGTACAGTTGCAGGATGGTACAAGATAAAGAGCCGGGCCTGTGGGGAATTAGTACAGTTGTGGAATTGGTTGCAGGATGGTACAGGAGAAAGAGGCAGGCATCTCTGGAGTTAGAACAGTTGTGGAATCCAGTTGCAGGATGGTACATAGAAAGACCCCGGCCTGTAAGGGGTTAGTGCAGTTGTGGAATCGGTTGCAGGATGGTACAGGAGAAAGAGCCAAGCCTCTGTGGAATTAGTACATTTGTGGAACTTGGTTGCAGGATGGTACAGGTTGAAGACCTGGAACACTGGGGGGTTGGTATAGTTGTGGAATCCAGGTGCTGGCTGGTACAGGAGAAAGAGCCTCTCTGTTCCGTGGACTGCTAGGTACTTCAGGGTTCTGAAAGTCTGTGAAGGTCTTTTGAAAGTTGGTGAAGAATGATCTGCCATTTTCAAGGCCTTGAAAGTCTGTGACAAAATTAGTGATTCAGTTGAGGTCTGTGGATGTGGACCTCTTTTGTCAAACTGAGAAGCCCATGTTTTCCTGACTTTGAGAGTAACCAGCGTCATACTTTGACTAATGTAAATTTTAATGACAAAATGGCAATGCTTTTACATCTGAACTGTGAAGTGAAGGGTGTGTGCATCGCGTGGGGTGAATCAAACTCACATAGGTGAATAACCTATCAAAGTTGGTCTTTCAGTTATGAAGAAAAATAGTCTTGAAACTGAAAGTTTGCTGAATGTTGGGGCGAAACGTTTGTAGGAACTCTGCACGATCATTTGCTTTTATGGTCCATTGACCTGACTGTTGTTGTGTTGGTTCCTGTTGACCTGACTGTTGCTGTGTTGGTTCCTGTTGACCTGACTGTTGCTGTGTTGGTTCCTGTTGACCTGACTGTTGCTGTGTTGGTTCCTGTTGACCTGACTGTTGTTGTCTTTGTTCCTGTTGACCTGACTGTTGCTGTGTTGGTTCCTGTTGACCTGACTGTTGTTGTCTTTGTTCCTGTTGACCGGACTGTTGTTGTTGTGTTTGTTCCTGTTGACCTGACTGTTTTTGTGTTGGTTCACGTTGACCTGATTGTTGCTGTGTTTATGCCTGTTGACCTGACTGTTTTTGTGTTGGTTCACGTTGACCTGACTGTTGTTGTGTGTGCTCCTGTTGACCTGACTGTTGCTGTGTTGGTTCCTGTTGACCTGACTGTTGTTGTCTTTGTTCCTGTTGACCTGACTGTTGCTGTGTTTGTTCCTGTTGACCTGACTGTTTTTGTGTTGGTTCCTGTTGACCTGACTGTTGTTGTGTTGGTTCCTGTTGACCTGACTGTTGTTGTGTTGGTTCCTGTTGACCTGACTTGTTGTGTTGGTTCCTGTTGACCTGACTGTTGTTGTCTTTGTTCCTGTTGACCTGACTGTTGCTGTATTTGTTCATGTTGACCTGACTGTTGTTGTGTTGGTTCCTCCAGATGGTGAATGGGAAACCCTGGACATCCAGCCCTTGTCCAGTCCTCCGGAGTTGCCAGATGTGATGAAACCACAGGAAGCCCCACACAACGTTGAACAACAAGCTGCTTGAGCCTAGAATTACCATAGTCCCTTTTTACTGGCTAGAAATTGGAATAGTATTTGCTAATTACGGTCCTTAAAGCATGCCCTCCTTGCAGCCCCGTCTTATAATAACTTGGCATTGGTAATTACGGCCCTGAAGGTATACCCCCATGCAGCCACATCTTTTTAACAACTTGGCATTTGCTAATTACGGCCCCTTTGCTACCATGTCTTTATAATAATAACTTATCCCTGGAAATACACCCTGTTGCAGCCACACCTTGATAATAATAACTTATCACTGAATCGCGTCTTCTGCGTCCATGCTTAGTTCTGTATTCTGGTTGGTCTCCTTTGCGTTTCGGTTGTGTCAGTGCTGTCACTCCCAGTATGTTGCACTACATAATATGCGTCATGCACGTGGTGCGTGCATGATGTATTAGTGCTAATGATGGCATGAGGTCTGGGCTGCCGCATTACGACAGGAATGTTGTGTTTATTATAGTGTATACCGAATACAGTGGCTGCGGCCTTTTGTGGTCTTTGAGCAAGTAGCTTGATCCTTTACACCCAGTCAACCAGTACAGTTATATCAGGGCAGTGCGGTCACTGAGCAGCTTTATAATTATACAGGCAAATAATGATCATGTGGATCATGCTTTTTTTTTATATTTTCGTTTAATTTTGTTTTTCCAGTTAGAGCGATGTGGTCACTGAATAGCTTCACATACTAAGTTATAGACAAATTATGATCATGCGGGTGGATCATGCTTTTTCTTTTCTTTTTATTCTTTGTTGTTTCTATGTTCTTAGAAAAAAAAGGTTTTAGCGTGATCAGCAGAAAATGTTGGCGCCAAGTTTGCTGTCGACAAAAGAAACGACTGTCCAGAATGCATGTTTCAGATTGTGCGTTTCATGCTGCCTTGCCTGGGTCTGTTGGCTTTGTCAACATTCATGTGTTTGGCGATTAGTTTTGTGTTGAAGACCAGGTCAGACTTCTTTTTCGCAAGTTGGCTTCAGATAAGGTTTACTAGGTAATGTGAAGAATGGGAAAATATCTTTTTTTCTTCTTTTTTATCTGAGTGCTGTACAACTTTTTTTGGGTGTTGTTGCTGTTGAGTTTGTGTGGCTGGAATGTGATATGCTATACATGTGGCAGATCATGTGGATGTTTATTCCCTCTTTCTTCTTTTCACTAGTCTTCTTTTCTTCTTCTTTTCCTCCTCCATCAAACTGGACATGAATAAAACCAGGGTCCCTCCATGTCTCTTCAGTAATATGTACAAGTTTACATTGTCTCTAATGTGGACATTTTGAATTACAAGTATTTGCCATAGAGTCAGTTTCAAAAGAAAATGTACAGGTTTGATCATATCCCATCATGCCTCTCTGTTGATGTTATGCAAGTCTTGTGGTTGTACTTTTTTTGTTTTTTTAATGTTGTGAAAGACTACAGCTGTTAGTTCTCATCATTGCCATACGCATTCATTTCACCTCATTTCTTCATGCATAAATAAAACTTTCAGCTGTGGAGAAAAACCAATGCCGATGCTTTTCTGATTTACATGAGAGAGTGAAAGTCGTGCCCCTCCCTCACACGCACGCAGTGTATGTGGCTTTGAATAAAGTGACACTGTAAACTGGTACATGGTTGTACGGTGTACACAGAACATGCACCAAGGCGGCAGGAGTTTCACGTGGCACCAGTCACGTAACGATCAAACAGCACTGTAACCACTTCAGTGGACGTTCAGAATGTGCTGTGTAAAAGCCATGTTCTCTCATTCAGTTGCATACTGATGTTTTTCTGATTATGTGGTGTATGTATGTATACAGTGCATGGTGGTATGTATGTATACGGTGCAAGTTCTGCGTACCCAGAACTTGCTCCGAGACGGCAGCAGTTTCATGTGGCACCAGCTATGTCAGTGCTGTAAGTACACTGCTTTGGTGGACATTCAAAAACGCGCTATAAATAGCTATTGACTCGTGTAGAATCACATGCAAGTGCAGCAAGTCTGCTCAAGAGCGGAGAATAGCGCTGGATGAAAGCGATCAATAATAATAATAATATGACTTCATCGCAACGGGTTTGCTCAGAAGCAGAGAATAGCGCGATGTAATTGCTATTGTGAGGTGCTTAGGGCTCATCTTGAGACGAGGCGCTTGGCAAGTGTCCATGTAAAATTAAACACTAAATCGATGAAATTGTGCACATGGACAGTACGCTGTTTAAATCTGATCTTTTCAACTGCATGAGTTTTTGCACAAGAATGCGTGTTTTAATGGGACAACGCAAGACGCTTGCACAAGAACATATTTTAATGGGACAACGAAAAACACTTGCAGCACACAGCTCGTGCGGCAACTTGCACCTTCTCGGGTGGAGACTTGTGGGGAGACAACCGCCCGTGTTCACGAGTCTCAAGGGGCGTGGGTTGTTGCCCTTACTCCAAAGTTCCCTTGCGTCGCTTTGAGCACCGGGGGGGGGGGGGGGGGGGGGGGGTACTTCAATGGCAAGTGATTAAACAGAAACAAGTGGGGGGAGGGGCGATAACAGTATACAAGGTTCTTAGGGTCTTTACACGTGCTTACAAGTACTTACAAATTGAATTTGCCAAGTCAAAAGGCCTTTTCCAAGTCAGTGGCACTGGATGGGTTCCACACAGTTGACTGAATTTCGAAATTTGTGCGTGTGTGTGTGTGTGTGAGAGAGAGTGTGTGTGTGTGTGTGTATGAGTATGTGCGTGTGCGCGCGCGTGTGCACCTTTCACACAGTTATGCTTGAACCCTTTTTGCTGTCAACATGTTAACCTTTTGTTAAATTAGTGATAACATTTTTTATCTCGATGTACATTAAGTGTGTTAAATTATGCTTGTTCAGCGCTTTGAACCACAGCTAGCGTAGGCGCTTTACAAATTCCCCTTATTATTATTACTGATTATAGCGCTTTGAACCTCACGCGCGTATCACTGAAGAATTCGCCGCATGAGAAATAGATTTATGATTAACCCTTTCACTGCCAGGCTGTCACTTCAAAACGATCAGTAAAAGCGCGAAATTTGAAACCTTTAAGCCTTTTTGTCGCCTTTTTCATACTGGCATGTGAAAAGGAACATCACAACGCATATCACTGAAAGCAAGATGTTATAGGACCGGAAAATATTCTGTTTGCTGACATGTCCCTGCATCTTTCAGCCTGGAAATTGTACATGCT
>OY757552.1:2913566-2976066 GCA_963584105.1 Alviniconcha strummeri
CCATCAAGAAACAGGCCGTGGTCAACAAGATCGAGAAGCAGATCAACACCGTCAGATAGGCCGGAGAAAGACCGCAGTGCGTGTCGCGGGTCAGTCTCGGTGTCATCGACGAAACGTGGATTGATTGACCAGGTCTCGAGACAGAGAGACGGCTAGCGTGAGACTGAGTTAGCAGGGAGAGAAGTGTGTGTGTGTGTGTGTGTTTGTGTGTGTTTGTGTGTGTGTTTGAGTGTGTGTGTGTTTGAGTGTGTGTGTGTGTGTGTGTATGTGTATGTGTACGTGTGTTTGTGTGTGAGCGTGTGTGTGTGTATGTGTGTGCGTGAGTGTGTGTGGGGGGTGTATGTATGTATGTGTGCGCGCGCGTGCGTGCGTGCGTGCGTGTGTGTGTGTGTGTGGGGGGGGGGGGAACTGTAGAAAAATAGGGAGAATGGTGCGTTCGTGTGTGAGTAGTAGTAGTAACTTGGTGTTTTAAGCCAAGTCAACCATAACGATTATATCAGGGCGAGAGCGTGTGTGTGTGTGTGTGTGTGTGTGTGTGTCAGAGATAGAGAACACGGTATCAAAAGAGACAGTAGTGAAGTTAAAAATTAGTAGCGGTATTGAAAATTTGGCATTTATTCCCGATAGAAAACAACTACCAAGGATAAGCCCAACCTCTTAGTTACCAGAACTCAACTCAAATAGCCGGATTTATATAGTACGCGCACCTGCACATCAGTGTACAACCAGCTTTGTTCACATCTGTTTGCAGTCATATCCATTACTCACTGCCTTCATTGCTTGAAGTTTGTCGCTTTAAAGAAGCTGGCCTTCTCGGTTTTGCCAGAGGTCAAAATAAAATCTGAACAGTTTGTTTGTTTGTTGTTTATAGTGCTCCTTTAATTGCAATTTCTAAATTGAGATTTTAGTTTTTTTGTTGTGTGATGGATAACAGGACTGGCGTGCAGGCATGTGTGTTTGTGTGTAATATGCGAGTGTGTGTGTTGTAGTGTGGTGTCTGTGTGTGTTGTCTGTGTGTGTGTGTGTGTTGTGTAGTGTGTGCGTGCGTGCGTGTGCATGCATGCATGCATGCGTGTGTGTGTGTGTGTGTGTGTGTGTGTGTGTGTGTGTGTGTGTGTGTGTGTGTGTGTGTGTGTGTGTGTGTGTGCATGTGTCAAGAAGCAATTTCTGCAGTACAAACCAGACAATATGGAAAGGGAAACTGTTAGTACAGCATTTTAATGGTAAAGAATGCATTGACAATAAAATGAAAATTAAGCATACCACAGTTCATACACGTAGCTATTACATGAAAACATCAACCACATTAGTGATCCAACAAACTTGCTGTTAAATTATTCAAAATTATGCATGGAAAACAACATAAAATCTGACCAGAGATCATCAAGAAAACTTTCAGATTTTAGGATGACAACATGTGATGCAATTGTTGTGAATGCCAGGAGGAACTGTCATGACAAAGAGACAGCATTAATACCACAGCCATTCACAGTACATACTTGCAATCATTGTGAATGCCATGATACAACAGGGAGAACTGCTGTGGCAAAGACAAAGTGTTAATACCACAGCCATTCATAGTACATACATGCAATCACTGTGAATGCCATGATACAACAGGGAGAACTGCTGTGGCAAAGACAAAGCGTTAATACCACAGCCATTTATAGTGCATACATGCAATCACTGTGAATGCCATGATACTGCATGGAGAAGTATTGCGACAAAGCATGACACAGCAGGAAGAACTATTGTGTCAAAGAGAAAGTGTTAATACCAGCCAGTAATAGTGCACACAAGCAATCATTGTGAATGCTATGATATTGCAGGCAGAAGTGTTGCGACAAATCGTTAATAGCACAGCTATTCATAGTACATGCACTCCTTGTGAATGCCGTGATACAGCCAGGAAACTGTTGTGACAAAGAGAAAGCATTAATACCACAGCTATTCATAGTACATGCAATCATTGTGAAGGCCATGAAATTGCACGGAAGCTGTTGCAACAAATTAAAAGCATTAATACCACAGCCATTCCTAGTACATGCAATCACTGTGAACACAGCAGGAAGAACTATTGTGACAAAGGGAAAGCATTACTACCACAGCCATTCCTAGTACATGCAATCATTGTGAACACAGCAGGAAGAACTATTGTGACAAAGGGAAAGCATTAATACCACAGCCATTCCTAGTACATGCAATCATTGTGAAGTCCATGAAATTGCAGGGAAACTGTTGTAACAAAGATAAAGCATTAATACCACAGCCAAAGCGTTATGCAAGATTTCTAGCACAACATTGTGAAAACAATGAATCTTTCTTATTTTCTGCTTACTCTGAACAATTATCACTCATTTTCCAAGTTCAGTTCTGGCAATTATGATTAAAACCGAAAACATACGACTTCTGTGTTCAGTTTTGACAATTATGACTAAAAATGAAAATGTACAACTTCTGTGTTCAGTTCTGGCAATTATTATGACTAAAAACAGAAACACATACAAACATATAAGTACATGAATGCCCCTTCATTCAAAGTTGAGGAACTAAAAGTATCACAATGCAAACCAACCCACAAGCACCAGACAGATGACTTACTAAGTCAAAAAACAGGAGTTAACTATCACAAAAAGTTGAGTACAATATGTGCCATTCAGCAGAATCAAAAATATATATGTATACATGTGCAGAAGTTACACTTTGTGTCATCAGATATTCACCGTCAAAAGGTGAGACGTTTTGTGCAGCTGATGCTCTAAGAATGCGATATTAGTGATACTGACTCGTGGATGCTTTCCAGAGACAAACAAACCAGCAACAAGACATGACTGACTTGGCTCTGAACATCACAAGTATCACAACAAACTAGCTGAGTATGCTGCAAAGGAATATTTCAAACCGCTAAAAAAAAAAGAAAAAAAAACTTTGTAATATTGCCTACCCCACAATCACATGCAGAAAAAGAAAGAAAAAAAGAGGATATAAAACAGGTTAAAGAGATTTAAAAAAATAAACTAGTGCAAATGAAAACCATGCAGTCTTGATTTCAACAAACGTGAGAGCTAATTAGCGCTTGAAGTAAGTAACGTCTGTTAAGACGTCTGTTGAGGATGATAACTTTCTACGGGAGGGTTGTGGATGTGTGAACCTAATGATTTTTATTTGAGAGTTTTTACTAGTGCAATAAACTAGTGGTAATCAAAACCATGCGGGTCTTGATCTCGACAAACAAGAGAGCTAATTAGTGCTTGAAGTAAGTAACGTCTGCTGAGGATGATAACTTTCTAAGGGAGGGCTGGGGATGTGTGAACCTAATGATTTTTATTTGAGAGTTTTTACCTTTTGGTTTTGACATAAAAGCATTATTCCAGGTAATTTTGGGTTTGCTATTAGTGTATGCAGATTGAGAGAAAGGGGGCATATGTCATGTCTAAGAGTGTGTATGTGCGTGTGTTTCATGACTTAGAATTACTGAGATACATTCTTTGTTGTGCGATTGAATGACAGCTTTAACTTCCCACTGAGATGAATAAAGTATATTGTTATTGGTGTTTTACGCCCAGTCAACCATAACTGTTATATCGGGGCAAAAGTGCTTGAAAGACGTCTTACAAACAGATATGTGCTCAACAAAGACCTGAGTTGCGTACAGTAATTCTCACCTGGCATGCAGGTAAGTACAAGGTAATATAAACTCCGGCAGGGGTATATCAAATTCATGCAGATATTTACCACTGTTACTAAGTCATGTTTTCCTCCTGGAAGAACAACATTCATGCACACAACAAAACTAGGGTAAAGTAGATTAAGCTGAGCATGATTCTAACCTCACTATGAAGTAACATGTAATCAAAATCTGTCAAACAGCCTACTATGAACTAAAACGCATCAGCTCCACCCATAGGTACCTCACAGAAGATGCAGCAAAACAACTGGTAACTTCTTGTGTATTGTCCAGACTAGACTACTGCAATTCTCTTCTCATGGGCAACTCCGTTAGTCAACCGATGCAGAAAGTAAAAAAAACCTCTTGCACACCTTATTCTCAGAGCACCATGCCAAAATTGGCACACCTCTCCTACAACAACACTGGCTCCCAATTTCTGAACGAATAACATACAAAACTGCTTGCAACACAATTACAAGTTCCACCATACCATCTGTGCTGTCCGCGCTGTCCTGCTTGTAAAGAGATACTATTAAAAATGTATGTATAAACTGATTGTCACAATGTAGGAATGTCAGTGGTTACCAGAACGATGGCCTTGGTTGCCAAAAGGTCAGATAACTTCTTCAGTGTCACTAACATTTCTCCAAAGCTAGCACCGGAAAAACTTGTAAACACTCTTGACTCCAAGCAGAAGGCATTTCCGACAACACATGCTCGCATCTCACTATGGAGGTCAGTACTTCGTGAAAGATACTATGTATTAGCTCAAAATGTCTACCACGATGTTCACGTCTCCTGGAAGGACTATACCAGGGGATCTGATGGGAAGCTAACTTTAGTAACACTGTGTTCTGGCGCTGACCATGCTGACGTGATTCGACAAACTTCTGTCCAAGTTTTCCGTCGGTTCAACCAAGATTGGAGCAAACAGCAAACAAGAAAACTAATCACGTTTCATCTGTATAACCCAGAAAAGGCCTCTCCCAGTGTCCTGATTCAAGGCCATGACAGCATGAAATGGGCGCAGGAGGAGTTTGACAGGGTGCGATGCCTGGTGCACCATCTGGACGCCCGTTGGGCTGACAGTGCCACGTGTCTGTCTGAGTGCAGAGACCTGCCCCTCGTTCTGCCCGACTTTCATGGATATGTATACCAGAGCAGAAATGCACGCACACCACACCAGGAAGTCAGTAATCCTCTCCGGGAAGGAGGCTTACCGGCAGTCACTGCCTGCTCATGGGTCGCCAGTCCTTCTACCGGTGTGGACCGCGGCTGCTGCCACATCCAGCAGCGTGGGTCTGGTGGCCCTCATCAACACCTTGACTGCAACCACCACCGCCTTTGCTTCAGTAGCCGCCACCCATCCCTCGGCTGCAGCAGCGACTGCCACACTGTGGCAACAACCACCTCAGCAACGCCATCTGACACCACCACTGGTGTGGCTGACCAGACCAGTGCATCAACAGCACTGCCTGACACCACCTCTGGTCCGGCTGACTGGACCAGTGCCTTCCGATTCCAGCGCCTATCTGACACTGCTATCCAACGCTAATGCCGTGACAGCACCATCTGTCACAAACGCCCCAACAGCACCGCCCAACACCACCACCTTGACAGCGCCGTTTGACACCAACCTGCACTGCACAGACTCTTACATCTACTGCAACCCAGACTTAACAGACTGTTACTCCTGCGACAACCTGCACTCCACAGACTCGTACCTCTGCAACAACCCAGACTTAACAGACTGTTACTCCTGCGACAACCTGCACTCCCCAGACTCATACCTCTGCAGCACACACTCAACAGACTGTTACCCCTACCACACCTGACACCCCACAGACTCCACAACTGAACAGCACAAGACAGTCGCCATCTGCGCTGAGGTTGCCAAAGGAAGGAAGGCTCTCTGCGCTCCTGATTGGCAACTCCAACCTTCGACATGTAGACAAGAAGAGGCTTGACACCAGAGGCAACCTGCATGTACAAACGGTTGGACAAGCCACAGCGGGAGACATTGTGGCCTGTCTGCCGAACCAATCGTTGCGGGCAGACACAAAGCACGTCGTCGTGCATATCGGGACAAATGACTGCTCCAGAGACAGCAACTACAACAAGCAGCTGGTCATGTTCAGCTTTAAGGCCCTTGCCAAGCAACTGGTAAGGGTCTTCCCCAAAGCTGCCGTGGCCTTCACCTCCATTTTGCCAAAGAGAAGTGGGCATACATGTGCCACAGAGGAGGCAAACAAAATGTTGAAAGACATGTGCTCCTCTTGTGGCTTTGAGCTACTACACCATCTGCTCCTCGGAGATTCGAGTCAGACCTTCCAAAAACAGCTCTATTCCGATGAGGTGTATGTGAATCAGCGAGGACTGGCGACCCTGCTGAGAAGCATCACTGCCTTCCTCTCTCGGAGCTGGGGCGGCTGCCTGCCCATCCCGAAGGAGAGACAGTGGCATTCTGTGAGGGAAAATGCCAGGCTCTACAGTGTTGTGGCAAGGGGCGGTGGAGTTGACCAGCTGAGAAGAGGATCGGCTTCTCCGCCAGTGTCACAAAACATGCCACAACAGCAAAACTTGCAAAGAAAAACGGACCCTGCGCCGCAACTGCAAGACCGTCGGTTAAACCAGCAGCCCCAGCCTCGTGACGGTCTTGGCCACGGTGCTGATCCGCACTACACGCCACCACCTGCATTCTTCCAGTGGCAGCACTCTGGCGGTCCACCCTTGCCGCTGTCAGTGCCTCCTTTCCCCAGTTCCAGACTCCCTGGAACTTTAACCCCTACCACCGCTGGACTCCACACTTTCCCCACCAGCATCTGCTGCAGACCCCCCCCCCCCACCCCACCCCAACTATCCATGATGACCTTAGCGTGTTTGCAGACACCCCCCAACTATCCATGAGGATCTTAGCGTGTTTGCAGACACCCCCCAACTAGCCATGATGATCTTAACGTGTTTGCAGACACCCCCCAACTAGCCATGATGATCTTAGCGTGTGATCCTCCATGCAGCATCATAGGCTCCTCCACTCGATCATTCTGTTCAGCATTTTTATCAATGACCTACCATCGCATGTAACAAATATTTTTGACACAACACTCCACACATCCGGAAAGTTAGTTAGTAGTTAGTAAATGGATTTTAATGTCTGGTCAACCACACATCTCAGGACAGTCAACCTCAGGTCATAAGCAAATGCACATTTCTAAACTCTTCTCATATATGTAAAACCCTTTGTCAAGTCAATCCACAAAATCAGTCACTTTGCAAACATAAAACATACATGTATACAAAAACATCAGACACAAATTTTCAAAGAGTTAGTCCCCTCAATATTACCCCTGTTAACAGAGCACATACGGCTAGGACATGCTGGTATCGTTGACCATTCTGTCTAATTTATCAATACCAGATTAAAGAAAAATATAAAAAAGGAATGGACAGACACAATACAAAATTTTAAAAAAATGTTATATAAATGCATAATGGCAAATACCAGTGCCATACGGCAGCAAGCTGCACATACCACCTACCAACTGTCATCTCCTAGCTGCTTAACAAGAGCCATACAAAAAAAAGCCTAACCCTTAACAAAAAATATTTGAGCATTTTCTGGAAAAAAGTCAGGAGAATGGACCATTAGCCGAAAAATGACCAGACAGAAAGAGCAAGAGGACAAGGCAGAAAAAACAAGAGAGGAGACAGGAAAGGGGAATCAAATGACAGCCCTGAGATTCCAGACAGGGGGGTGACATCAGACATCCCCAGCTTCCTTCCGAGCATCCGGAAAAAAGATATTATGCAGGTAGAACAGGAAAGCTTAGACCAGGTCTCTTGTTGGTGCGACAATAATTCTATGGCCATCAATCCAAACAAAACCCACTCTATGACAGTCACTACAAGGCAGAAACGTCAGCTGTTACCTTTATCGCTTGATCTGTTACTACAGGTAACAGGGAGTGGAAGTTGAACAAGTGGCAGCACACCGACTCTTAGGAATAATTATTGACAACAAACTTTGGTGGGATACACATACTCACACTGTGCAAAACACCTTCTAAGCATGTTTTCCTTCTATCTAAAGTACGTTGTTGACACTGATACGTTAAAACTTTTCTTCAATGCTCACATCAAATCCCTCACTGATTATTCATCCGTAGTGTGGGGTGGCTGTAGTGATGCTCTCAAAAACAGATTAAATTCTTTATTTAGAAGATCTGGAAAGCTAATCTTTCCAGATAAAAATCTAACCACTGACCAGAAACTCAATAAGATAGGAACAATGATCCTTCACAAATGGCTGGACTACAAGGGTGTGTTCATGTATAGGGCACTTACCAACAGTGCGCCAGTGTACATATCTAGCTGGTACAAAGCTCCCCACTCTAGCTCCAGAAATAACTACCTTCAGTTACCAAAGCCAAGAATAGATTTATTCAAAACAAGCATAACCATTTCTTGAGCCCTCTTCCAGTGCACCTCAGATCATGTCACTCAGCTTCAAGCGAAACCTCTGTGAACACCTTAACACAACCTTATAAGACAGTTTGTCACCCCCACCCCTCCCCCCATCATTTTACTCTGTAGACCAGTGCTTGCTATACGCCCAGTCAACCATTACGATTATATCAGGGAGAGAGAGAGAGAGAGAGAGAGAGAGAGAGAGAGAGAGAGAGAGAGAGAGAGAGAGAGACAGAGAGACAGAGAGACAGAGAGACAGAGAGAGAGCAAGAGCAAGAGAAAGAGAAAGAGAGACAGACAGAAGAGGAATACCAGCATGGGCAAAATAAAAAAAAGTTTTTTGTTTTTTTTTGTGTGCGTTTAAATACAAAGACAGCTCTTACATACTGTAACAATTCATTTAACAGTTTGAGGCAAAACATGTACCCATCCCATGCAGGTCATTAAGGTCATCTAAAAACAGTTACAAAATATCCTTTTACAGGTAAACAGCTCTACACACACAACAAAAAAACTCTCTACTGAGAACATAACATACACAATTTGAGTCATGCTTCTACAGCTAACAATGGAATCACTAGTATTGCTGCCTCACTCTACTTTACTTTCAGGACAATAAGGCGCTGCTTTTGTTTTTCAATTTTGACCCCTGCGCCCTAAATAACAGTGTGCCTTACGTATTACTATAGCCCAGAAAGAAAAAAGCTCAGTGGAAACGTGTCACTACCTGAGCTCCACTCAGACATCTGAGTGATGTCTGATCAAAGTTGTGCCGCGTTTACATTCCGCTGTCCGTCGACCTGCATCCAAAAACACAACCACCGCTGTGTTAAATGAGGCACAAATGTCACCGTGTCTGGTTCAGAAGATGAAGAATTCTCCGGTTTCCCCGTGGATCCTGACAACGAGTAGGAGGCTCTCGAGGATGGCTGTAGTTACCTGAACTTTCCTTCTTCCTGGTTCCTCTTCTGACTGGACTTATTATTTCATGATTTCGTCTTGTTCTATTTCTTTATTCTTGTCAACATAAATTGTAATGAACATTCACGTTTTGTGCTTTGATCATTCGATCCTTATTTTCCTATTTTTGCATGCCCTATATGCTGGTGTGCTGTATTTAAGGCTTTTTTCATTATCGTTATTAAAAACGAAAGAAGCACCTTATAGTCCTGAAAGTACGATACTCTTTCCTGTGACTAGCTTCAGATTAATTCTAGACATAGACCAACAAAAACCTTTGACATTTCTACGACGCGTCAGTGACTCCCAAAGGAGACCTGTTGACAGTTGGTCCGACAGAGGCGCTGCTGTCAGGACTGGAGATGGGGCTGCTGTCAGATTCAGACGACAGACAAGGCGACTGAGTCTGAAACAGAACACGAGCATCTTTCATAACATGAATAGGCTACCTTGCCTTCAGGACACACAATGAGTTCTCAAGACGTGATGTTGGTTACCCTTGCTTTTGTTCTCCAGTTAATTTAGACCTGAAGTTGACTCAGAGAGAGAGGACAGAGGGGAGGGTTGGGGGAGAGAAAGAGGAGAGAGCAAGAGGGGGGGAGAGAGGGGGGTAGTAGTAGTAGTTGGATTTTAACATCCTGTCAACCACAAAGGGCACCTCAGGACTGACAAACTCAGGTCATATTACTCATAAGCAAATACACGTTTCTAAACTCTTCTCACATGTTATATATATCAACCCTCTGTCAAGTCAATCTACAAAACCAATTAGTGAATTACTTCGCAAACATAAAACATACATACACAAACGTCAGACACAAACTTTCAAAGAGTTAGTCCCTTCAATATTACCCCTGTTAAAAGAGCACGTAAGGCTAGGACATGCTGGTATCGTCAACCATTCTGTCTAATTTATTGATACCAGGTTAAAGAAAAATATAAAAAAGGAATGGACTGACACAATATAAAATAAAAAAATGTTATATAAATGCATAATGGCAAATATCAGTGCCATATGGCAGCAAGCTGCACATACCACCTACCAACTCTTAGCTGCTGAACAAGAGCCATACAAAAAAGCCTAACCCTTAAGCCCGTTCTTAACTGGGCGAATGTTTGTTCGCCTGAACATACTTCAGACACTTCGACAAACTATGATTCGTTTCTTAATTGAACATTTAGTTTGCCGAATATGGTTCGGGCAGTCCAAACTTTACTTCATTCTCAACTGGCTTGTAATGAGATGCAAGCTTCGGCCCGAACTTGCAGCAGACGCGCAGCAGACAGCATGATCGAAAATGTAGGCTAAAGTCAAGTCAAGTCAGTATACTTTAATCATCCCTCACAGGGTAATTCAACTAACTACTATCTCATTCTGGGTCTCCAAGATAAGGCTGCGCCTTCCACAAGTCAACAAATAAACAAATTCCCTCCAAAGCGAGTGAAGAACCTAGCAACACCGTCATCCATTTTTTTCCCCTTTTTTCTCTCCATTCACAGGAGAGCTCTGCTCTCAGCCAATCGGAGGCAATGATCGTCCAATAGGGCGAATGTTCCCAGAACATGTTGAGCAAAGGTTTTTGGGCCCCGAATATAGTTTTGACGAATACTTCCAACTAGGTTCGTGAAGAAAAGTTGGCCCAATTAAGAACCAACTAGCTTCGCCGAATACTTCCAACTAGGTTCGCGAAGAAACATTTGTCCAATTAAGAATGGGCTTTAACGAAAAATATTTGAGTTTTCTGAAAAAAGTCAGGAGAATGGACCATTAGCAGAAAAATGACAAGACAGAAAGGGCAAATGAGGAGATAGGAAAGAGAAGAGAGAAGACAGGAAAGGGGAATCAAATTACAGCCCTGAGATTCCAGACAGGAAGCGGACATCAGATATCCCCGGCCTCCCTTCAGGGAGAGAGACAGAGAGGAGAGTAGAGAGAGAGAATGTGTACATGTATGACTATGAGTACATATGTACATGTTGCTTGTGAAGTTCTCTTGCAATCTAAGCTAAGGGGTTTGATCCACTCACACCTCAGTATTACAGTCAGAGACAGAAAAATTATTTTAAAAGATAGAACAACAAAAACTCTTTCCAAGGGGTGAGAAGCAGTGGCGTCAAAAAAATTTATAATCACAATCAATACTTACAGATGTGAGACAGGCAGCCATAGCAGTGATGCATAGTAAACAAGAGTGTGACTATAAAAAAATGTCACCTGTGCGAAAAACGTACCTGGAACTTGAGTCTCAAAGCCTTGTTCATCATGGGCGTCAGACCCTGGCCAGATTCTCGTCGTCGCTTGCGATCCAAAATGGGGGTGCCACCTGGACTTCTGTTCATCAAAGCAATGCAATGTAATTAATGCACCTGCAGTTGAGATGATCTATACTCATCAGACTATTCACTGATTATCCATCACTTCTGACCTCGTCGAAGAGTTTTGTCTCCTTTTTTAATTACCAAAATAACCATGATAACACTGACTGTAAGAATGACTGATAGTCACAGTAACAGTTTTGAGTCTCCCATCTTCTGATTGACCATAAAAATGAAAAAGAAGAAGTCTTCAATCTTGAACAGTGATATAGTGTTTACCCCACCCATCCTTTTTTGGTTGTTGTTAAATCAGCTGAAATCTTTTTGACTACAGTAATAGTCTTACTTACTTATAAATTTGTCCCTCTGACTGAGGAGTGCAGAGAACAAGCAAAGAATCTGTGGCTATACTGCAAAAACTTTTTTTTCGTTTATGCAACTTTGGGGAGGGTTAGTACACAGGTGGTAGTGGTAGCGGTGGTGGTGGTAGTGGCGCAACGCGACTGTCTACCTACGCTTGTGCGCGTGCCTCAAGCGTAACGGAGCCGAAGTTGCACAGATCGCTACCTAAACACCTGCCCCTTCACACAGAAGAGTAACTTGAGAAAGGCCATTCAGTGACAAACTTTACAAATTAGTTTTTTGTGGCATCACTGGTCAAGCAGTTGTTATGCTCATAAAACTGACAACAAAGACGCATTCGTCAGCAGCTGGTTACTTCAGTCAGTTGCACCGCTAACAGCTACGGTCCACCATTTTGATTTTGTATGAAATTGATAGGGTTGCATCATAAAGCTAAAACAGCAATACAGTTGACAAAAGCAACCCAAATTACAATCTCATACAAGCATATGATGCTAATCGACAAAGAAAAGTATAAGTTTAATGTTTACATGGCAAAATAAAGTGGAAATGGTCCCTATGAACCTACTGTGGTAAGAACACAGCAGTAGATAAAAAACTTGAGCCATGCAGTCAACAACTTCGTAACCTCTGACCTGTCACCTCTGATCCGCACACAAATCGCTGATGTCACGAGAGAAAACAGTTCCCCAACCACTACCACTAGTGTCCTAACACTCTGTATTTCTGCGAGATGGGGTCGAGCACATATGGGCTTTTCCGAGTGCATACCCACAGATACAATCTTGGACTGGATTGAACGGTTTTCCCCCCATTTTTTTGTTCTCCTTCTTACGCAGTTCAAACGCTTTTGACTTGAGATTCTGCACACCAAACTGATCACATCAGACAGTTGATATCACTTCCGTCATCACATGGCCACTGACACAGGTACGCACCTTTTCAGCGTGGTCTTCCTTAAATGCTGCTTCTGGCGCGCAACATCTTCAGCCTGGCTGCAAACAAGAAGGTGAAAAATATATTTAAAAAAGACTGAAAGGAAGGCTTTTCATGGCAAATACGAAATCACGCTTCATTCTTTTATATGATACAATTTACAACAAACTCTGTTGAATGTGATTGTAATGCAGTTTTTCATCAGTAAAAATCAAAAACCAAAAGTATGGCATAACCTTTAACACAGTTACAGAAACTACAAACATGCAAGCATATCTGTGTATGTGTGTGTGTGCCAACAGATTCATTGGCCAGTAGTTGCTTCACTGGGTGTGTGTGTGCATGTGTGTGCCAATAGATTAATTCCGGAGTTGCATGTAGTTTATTTGTGCGCACAAGGATGTTTGTGTGTGTATTTTTATTTAAAACCAATCAACTAAAATAAATAATACATGGCAGACATAAATCAGAACAGAGGGTTCTAGACTGCCAATCACCAAAGCACTTCAGCCAATCTGAACGATACAATTAATAATAACACTGCATGTGAAAAACTGAAAGAGTGACCACCCTGTTTTCTCCACAAGGCAAGCCAATGCATACGCCAACCGCGTGAAAGATGGACCGACTCCAAACAAAAACCCAAATACACAATGCCATGTATTTGGTGAAGATGAGATGTCAGTTACAAAAACAGTGACTAGCTCAGCTGGTAGAGCATCCAACTGAAAAGCCAGGTGCAATACCGATGTGGGATCAAGTCCCAAGTGCAGCGAGGGATTTTTCTCCCAGAGTCAGCTTCCAGTGCAGACTCTCTTACAGTGTTTGTACTGCCCCCGTGTGCAAATGCACGTACCAACATCTGTGTGCACGTTAAAAATCCAAACACTGGCAGCTACACCATTGTGTGGACACACAAAAATACTACGCACACAGATAGGAATGGGTAGCGCTGCTCTTGCGGCTGCTGTGTCTTACCCGGGTAAGGCAACCTGAATTTCCCACAAGGGACAAAGAAGTAAAAAAAAAATTTTTTTACAAAAGACATCATTCAAAGCTAAATCACTCATTGTGCATTCCACCAGTCCCACATGGCGTGTCAGATGGAAACATTGTGAGGGAAGAGGTAGGACTCAGCGCGGAACCTCTATTCCACCAATCAACACAGTAAACATGGCGGGTCAGATGGAAAGCTTGTGAGTAAAGAGGCAGGGGATTTAGAGCTCAGTGCGGAACCCTCTATTCACTCAATCCATCATGCATTCTGTGAGTCAACACAGTACCGCACGGCGGTGAGATGGAAAATTTATGAAGAAAGATGTGGGGTTTAGAGGTACCATCATACAAAACCTTCTATTCCATCACTCAACACAGTAAACATGGCGTCAGATGAAAACTTGTGAGGAAAGAGGCAGGGTTTAGAGCTTAGTGCGGAACCCTTTATTCCACCAGTCAACACAGTAAACATGGCGTCAGATGAAAACTTGCGAGGAAAGAGGCAGGGGGTTTAGAGCTCAGCACAGAACCCTCTATACAGTATGTAAATCAGTATTACTTACATAGACAGCACGTTTCCAACGTCCCTGAGAATGAAGGCAGACTGCGTCTTTCTGAGCGCCATGCGTCGCAGGTCACCGCACAAAGACTTCTCTTTGGGCTGAACAGCAGATCAACAGGTAATGGGTTTAAAGAACTAAAACAGGACTTTACAAAATTTTGAAGGTTGAGGAATAAGGTAAAAGCCAATAATGGAATAAAACAGTGAACAAGCGAAGTACTCGTGGGTACAGAAAAGTACAGAAACTGAAATCTTAATCATCTCTGAGGAGAACTGAAAACTGACTTTGCATTACAAGAAAATAAATTTGTAAAGCTAAGTCTTGGGAACATTTTGTCAGATATTTCTCAGAATTATTTCAACAAATGAATAAACTGCCTGTGTGAAACTCACTATAGCAAAGAGCATTATTAGATAATTACATACATTAATAATCTATTTATATATATATATGTAGATAGATCTATACACAATGCCTGCAGCAATATCCACATTTCACCCATTTGGTTCAGTGACCTCAAATGGTATGACAATGTGCGTGTGTGGACAGAATGAGCTTGAAGTGTGCACTATGTTGGCATATTCAAATATCAGTTCATTCCAATTTCCATGCTCTGCAAGGAACACACACACACACACACACTCTCATCCCATTTGAGGACTGCAAACCTCTTAGAACGCATGCACTGAGAAGCGTGCGCGTGCCAAACGATAGTCATACACTTACAGGGTTTGCGTTAACTGTAATTTCCAGTATTTCACCAGTTAAAACTCAAGACCAGCATATACCTTCAGCATATAATACAGAAAACAAAATCAACAATCAGAAGAAAAATATATATAAAAAATCAACAATCGGTTGTCGTTTTGTTTGACCTGTTCTCAAAAAAATAACAAGAACAAAATGCAGCACAGAGAGAGAGACTAGAGAGAGAGAGAGACAGACAGAGAGAGTGTGTTGTGTGTGTGTTCTAGACAGAGAAGTGAGCAGGGTGTTTGCTAGCAGAGATCTAGCAGCGGTACTTACACTATAGACGGTTGTCTATGTGAACAGTTACAGTGACTGACCGGTTTCCAGGAACCACTTCCGCCACCTTATAGACGTCACACCAGTTTAACCAGTTTAAAAATGGTTAAGCATGATCACTGGCACTTACAGAGCTTTTTTCCTTGTTCGATGCCAGCACCCTGTCCTCTGGTTTCCTCAGCTTCACTCTCTGCAGTTCTTCAGCCGTTATGATGGGGCGAGAATCTTTTGCCTTCTGGAAAACAGGTAAACAAAGCTAATCTAGTATTGGAAATTCACTGAAGACAACACATACTGTTTACACTGGGGTTAGTTCAACCACCCACTGAAAGAGAAAACACAAAGGACCGCTCCATGGAAAAGAAATGCTAGTCAAACTTGTACTTCCAACACTTCTCAAGTGAAAGAACACAACACATTAACAGCTGTAATATTTATCGAGTTACGAAGGGTCAGTAAATAAAGTTATAAATAACACATGTATCAGGCATTATCTGTATTGCCTGGAGCTTTTCGTCACTTCATGAAATGCCTGACGGATTGCCTGTAACATATATATATTATCAATGATACATGACTGTAGCTGCAAACATTCATGTACAGTCAACTGGTCTCAGCCAAAAACGAGTACTGATTAAGACAGACAAGATTTGGCATCCAACAGGGCAAACTAAGCAATCCATATTCTGTATATTGAAACCAAGCAGAAAATGGACAGATTGAAAATGTGCACTGGTATTTGTTGTGGATGCCTTTTTCTTCTGTGCACCTCATTTTATGGAGGGAGCACACCTGTTTTTTTGGTGAGACGAATTGTGTACGTGACCATTTTCAATTCCCCTGCCGCTCACAACTCACTGACTTAAGGAAACACATTCTGTCTTTGAGGGTTGACCTTGTTGGTGCATGCTGTATTTTCAGGAGTCTAAACAATGGCATGGTTGCCAGTGCATGGGATTTTTAACATGCACACAGATGTTAGTGCACGCAATTGTCCATATGTGTGTGTGTGTGTGTGTGTGTGTGTGTGTGTGTGTGTGTGTGTGTGTGTGTGTGTGTGTGTGTGTGTGTGTGTCGGGGGAGGAGGGGTGCTGTATCAACACTATCAATATCACTGTTAAGTTATCCTGAGTATAAGACTCAAGAGAGTCTGCTCTGAGCACACACTCCAAGCACCACTTTCCGGCACCTTCCTCCAAACTTTGCCAGATTTAGTTACGCCACTGAAGGGGCACTCTTTATCTCCACGCAGCTGTCCAGCGACGCGGTCAGCGCCCTCCAAAAGATTTGGGTACTGATAAGACTGTGGAGGCAACCTAGCGCCCAAGCACACACGTAAACATGAGACGCATCCACCCTGGGTGAAAGAAAGAGTTCCGTCTCAATTCAAACGATTGTGGTTTTATTTGTGCTAGTGTAAACTTTGTTGGCGGCTATAAATGACACGCCTTGTTTTATTTCATTTGTTTGTAACAAACTTACTAGTGTTTGAGCACCAACAAAAAACTGCTTGTTAGCTGACAGTTTTCTGGACCCTATGGCGTAACTAAATACGGCATCGGTTGAAGGAAGGATGTTGTAAACCAGTGCTTGGAATTTGCTCTGAGCATTGACACTGGAAAAATTAAATCCCTTCCAGCACCAGAGTCCAACCTGCATTAGCAGCATGACAAATCCAACGCTCAACCTACATCTGCACTTTGTTAACTGTCAGGCAACAACAAAGAACCAAAAAGATCTTAACGACTGGTCTTTATACTATATTACTATTAACGGTTGTTAAACAGATACCTCTGCCCCCCCACCCATTTTTTTGTTTGTCTGTTGGCTTTCTAGTAATTCTACAAACTCCAGTGTAGGTACAGAAAGAAACCTTGTTAAAAGACCATATTAAACATTAGTAGCAAGTGGTCTAAAGAGAGGGGTGGCCTCTTCACGCAACTGCTATCACTCTAAGTGTAACAGACAAGTTGCCAGTCAAGCCGTCAAGAGTACTGGCCGCTCGCATACATGAACTTTCATTAGGAGTTTCACTGGAGCACAGACAGCATTGTACTCACATTTTCCTTGGAGTTATCTTTTGCCTGTGACGCTGATTTCTTCATAATTCTGAAAGGAGTTTTCATCTTTGGTGGTGGTGGTGGTGGAGCGGGTGGGGGAGGAGGAGGTGGTGGAGGTGGCTGTAGAGAAGCAGGTGGAACAGGCCCCTGTGCGCTTCCACCGAGATCTGGATGGAATCTGCCAGTCAAGCTTCCCTGGCACTGGCAGCAGGCTGAACACTGGTTCTGCGTCACTGGCTTCAGGCTGTCAGCGGCCAGCTTTTGGAGCGCTTCCTGCAAACCGCAACGGGAAAATGAAAGTAAACTGCAGTTGCTGTTGTAGGGTTCCTCAGTGGAACACTGGACGTCACCCAATACACACACACATTATATATATAGTACTCAAAGACACATCTTCAAAGAATGAGAGAGAGAGAGAGAGAGAGAGAGAGAGAGAGAGAGAGAGAGAGAGAGAGAGAGAGAGAGAGAGAGAGAGAGAGGGAGAGAGAGAATAGTTTATTAAAAAAGACCATGGGGCCATGTCAGTTGTAGTGATGAACATAGTCCAGCAACTTTCGATCAACGTAGAGTTGCAGGTGCAACATCTGTCCAGACCAGATAGTATTGAGTACTGTGGGACTTTTTGTGGAAAAGTAGCGAGTCTGAATTGGAGACACTTGTTTTTCAGAAGCAAACAACACTGACAGTTAAAAAAGTGATAGACTTATGACATGTTTGAGTGATATATATATATATATCTTCGGTCATGGTACATGGTGATGTGAGGTGAGTTTGGTTTCAGTTTAATTGTTAAAAAGGTGGACATTCTAGGTCTGCCTCAACAGCACAGAGAGAGAGAGAGAGAGAGAGAGAGAGAGAGAGAGACAGAGAGAGAGAGAGAGAGAGAGAGCGAGTGGGGGTGGGAGGGGAATGTTTTAAATATCTGTGTGTGTGTGTGTGTAAATGAGAGAGAGAGAGAGAGAGAGAGAGAGAGAGAGAGAGAGAGAGAGAGAGAGAGAGGAGAGAGAGAGAGGGAGAGAGAGAGGAGTGATGTTTGTGTGTGTGTGTGTTCTGTAGTCGTCTGGAATGTATGTCGTGTGCAAGAGAGCGTGACATATAAAAATATGACGTATCTAATTATGTTTTGTAGGAATCAGTCAAGCTAACCGGGCCTTGACGAAGCCCTCAAGGGCGAAAATTTGGGGTAAAAAGTTTCCACTAAAAAACATGCTTGGACTTTGTTATACATTTTCTCTCTCTCTCTCTCTCTCTCTCTCTCTCTCTCTCTCTCTCTCTCTATATATATATGTAATGCAATTGTATAATGCTGACAAATTAAATGGTATACTGTACATAAATATGTTGAGCTCACTCAGCGGGAAATAGCTTTATAGAAAATGTATTATTAATATATTATTACACATATCATTTTGTATGTGATCTTTTTGAAGTGTATACACATGGGGGACCTCAGATTATAGTCTCATCCAAACAACTTGTCATCAGTATCTGCATCCCACCACTGTCAAAAGTCATTCCTGACACAGCAACAGTCTTCCCACACCTTCTCTTTCAGAAGTTGCTGCAGCTGTTCCTCTAGTTCCTGCACCTTGTTGAGCGTGGCCTGGTACTCCAACCCTCCGTGAACAAATTCCCTCACACGCCCGTAGCCCTGCAGCAAAAGCAAAACAAACTAGTTTCAAGTCTCACGAAATTTGGGGAGTGGAGACAGCTCAGTGGTTAGACTCAGAGTGCTGGACTCATGATCGAAAGGTCCAGGGTTTGAGTCCCTGCAGGAGCGGCAGAAGAATTCTCTTCTCCAGTCAACTTTCTGTTCTTTTCCAGTCAACTGTCTGTACTGACTCATATTTTGGTAGATCCAACCACAAAAAGGTTCAAACGAATTGCAAAAACAATGAAAAATGAAAGCAAAAGACTTATTCTGTTTTGTTTGAAAAACATGTTTTGGTTTTTTATCATTGTTTTTGACCGTTTATCTGTTGTTTAACTTTAAGTATCATTTTCTGGTTTGATAAAGGGGATTTCCCCGAAAATGTGCATATTGTGTGTCCGTGTTAAAATAAAGCAGCATTCATTTGAACCTTTTTGTGTTTGGATCTTGTTTTAGAACTCTAGGCAGTCATTCTGTTTCAGATATTTTTCTTTATATTTCGGTATCCATGATGATGATGATGAGTTGATGCTTAATGTCCTCAGATGTCATTTGACATATTAGGGACAAGTTGTGACCAATGCCGAAGCACGGTTCAATAAAAGCCACATACGTAAGGTGTATGCGTGTTTAGCTGTAACCTGCCACCTGCACTTTTGGCAGAATGACCGGGATTTTTTACGTGCTACTGTGGTAACACGGGGGTGGAACGGATACCGAAATAAGAGTCAGCACAGAAAGTCGACCCTGGAGAAGAAAATTCTCCCGCCGTTCCAGCAGGGATTCGAACCCGCGACCTTTCAATCACGAGTCCGGCGCTCTAACCACTGAGCTATCCCCGCCCCACCGGTATCCATTCAGATATTTTTCTTTATATTTCAGTATCCATTCCACCCCCACATTAGCATGTAAAATCACTGTCATTTGGCCAAAAGTACACAGAATGTGTGCCAAGACAGCAGTAGTTTCACATGGCACGAACCATACAACCAAACAGAATTGTCACAATGTCAGTACACCATTTCGGTGGATCTTAAACAATGCGTTATAAAAAGGCTAGTCACTCATTCAGAATCACATGCGACATGAGTGAAGTGAGTCTGCTCGAGAGCGGAGAATAAAGCTATCTAAAAAAAAACAATCAATAAAATTTCCAGACAGTGGAAGAACTGGAATTTAGTCATTAATACCCAGTCAACAATGATGGTTATAACTGAAGTGGGACTGCACATAAAGATTCATAAACATGACATTCAAAATCAAATATATTTCAATGTCTTAACTCTGAATATAATAAAATCTTTGGGAGCTTATTTTGGGTTACAAGGTAAAATAGTAGGATGCCCAAGTCATGTACCTGTTTAGCTTGATCTTGTTGATCTTGACGGATTACTACTTACAATGGCAATGCCCAATTCTGAGTCTGACAAACACCAATGGAAAAATGGTGAGAGCACTAAAAAAAAAAAAAAACCCCACTATGTCGATGAACAATAACAACAACATAAACAACAACCCCTAACTAATTTTAGACTGGAGAGGACAGGCGAGAAGATCTAAATCTCTCAACTGTTTCAGCGCAGACTGTGCTGTCTTCTAGGTTGCTCCAGTCTATGAATATGATTGTCCTTGGAAAAAAGCTGTTTCTGAAGATGGCTGTCTTGGTGGTTTCTAAATTCTACAGCATGGCAGTGGGTCTTCTTCCTTGCTGATCGGTCTGCAGTGTTTGTTGTCCGGAAGTCTTCTGATCTTTTTGGCCTTATCTGTCTTTTGCTTGTCACTTTCAGTGGTTTTAGGCAGTTGTCAGGTGGAACAGCAGCAGGGATCAGCCCACTTGCTGCCTTTTAGTTTTATAAATTACATAAAGATGAGTTGTTGGTGTTTTCTTCTTTCGGCCAGAGTGGGCAGTTGAAGATCTTTTAGCATGGAAGTGATGCAGCCTGGGTGTCTTGATCTGTCGTCCATTTGATATTAGATAAAGCAGGCAGTAAGTAAACATGATGCTTAACGTCCATTGAAACCCATAAGGCTTACTGTGGATGGGGAGAGGGTGGTGGGGGGTGAAAGGGGTATGGAGGTGGGGAAAGAGGGAGGTAATAATTATACACCTATCGCTACAGTCACCACCAGAATGACTCCTGCATTAAAATGGGCAGCGATGAGAGCCATTTTAATGTTTCATTAATCAATAATTGTGAATGTGAGGGACAAAGTCACAAACCGGAGTCCCCAACCACAACCTTTTTTTTGAAGAGAGAGGTGAGCCAAAGCAGTATCAAACCAAGGTCATTCTGCTTACCAATATACCATAAAGAATATAATCTGAAACAGAATGACTGCTGGCGTTCTAAAACAAGATCCAAACACAAAAAGGTTTATGTTGTTTAACTTTAAGTGTCATTTTGTGGCTTGATAAAGCCATTAAACTTAAAGTTTAAAAGTTAATGGGGATTTCCCCAAACGTTTGCATACTGTGTGTCCGTGTTAAAATAAATAAGCGTTCGTTTGAACCTTTCTGTGTTTGGATATTACCAAATACCAGCCTAACGCCTTACCACTAGGCCAAACTGGATCACGTATAAAGCAGGCAGCATGATGCTGGACAACAGTACCTGTCGGAGGGCCACCTGACACCAGGTGATGACAGAGTCCAGACCAGTCAAGGCAGAGGCACGCTGGCTGTAGCGCTTCATGGCATACACCCAGCTGAGGAGCCGGGTCAGACGGGCATCCAGTCTAAATAACTCCAGTGGAAGTGCAGCATCAGATGTGTGCCTGAAAAGAGAGGTAATAATTCTAACATAATAATAATAAACCCAGTAAACATGCCGGAACCAATTCGCATCCAGGTCGGATTGGCTGGGAAGCATTGGCCAGAAGCTGGCCGGATGATTCTTGCACATTGGCTTTCTTCTGGACCAGATTCATTTGGCCAAAACCTGGCACAATCAGCCAGAACTAAATCAGATCCGGGCTGGTTTTGCACAATATTATTATCCAGGACGTCTGGGGAAGAACGGAACCGAGTCTGAAAATGGGAACCTGGTACAGTGGTAGCTGGCTGGTTGTGTCCTGCCAGTAACCAGGCCTGCTGATTCCTGCACACCAGCTTGCTTTCAGACCAGACGAGTTTAGCCAAACCCTGGCCAGGCCATTTAGATCAGATCCGGGTCAGTTTTGCACAGTATGACCCTGCCTTCTTTGGAAAAATGGAACAGAAAAGGATGTGGGAAGTTGCATTCAGCATAATATGATCGAGCCTGATTCTGGCTGCATGCTGGCCATATCCAAAATGCTTCCAGATTGGATCCGGCATGGTTACTGGGAATGCATTTCTAAAGAGCCGAATCCCTTGATGGCTATACACGTGTGAGGCTAGTTAAAGCGCTATATGTGAAACATTACAACAATACACTGTAACCTAATTTAATAATGCAGCACATAGTGACATATGCACACACGCACCCCGTTATATATAATACACAATTTTGCAACCCCACACTTCCCCCTCTCTCCACCCCCCAACAAAAAACAACAACATCCACATCAGTGTATATTTACTGAGGGTATCAATCAATGAATCATGTCATTAACGATACTGATAATTGTGCTTCTGTTTTTATTTCTTCTCTCTCTTCTTTATTTTTTATCAATTTAAACAGTATTACTATTACTAGTATTAGTCCTTAGTACCTCATGTTAAGTTACAATATAGCAGATAAAACGCCTGCACTTGCAGAGGCCACACTACACATGATCTATTGATCCCATTTGATTAAACTGCTCTTTTTCCATTAGTGTTGCCATAGGTACTATCAATAATCATTTTGATTGCTCCACTTCCAGTTTTCCAGTGCTACTATTATGTAACATATAATGATGTACTACCACAGTTATTACCTTATTAGAGTCTTAGACTGTTAGGTACTATATTACTTATTAGTATTACTAGTAATACTATTAGCAGTATTATGAATAGGTTGCTCAATAATCTGTCATTCTGTGTTTCCATTGTCATACTTTCACAGCAGTAACTGAGTAAGGCCTGGTGGACATCTGCTGTGCAGTGACAGACCATGGAAAACACTTTGCCCTAACCCTAACCAACAAAAGTATTACATTTCCAATAAAAGAATGACTGATGATGAATTGATGCTTAATGTTCTCAGATGTCATTTGACACATTACTGATTAGGGACATTAGTGATTAGGGACAAGTTGTGACCAATGACCAATGTCGAAGCACGATTCAATAAATCTTTACGTCCACGGAAACCAGAAGGCTCGTTAGGATGGGCAGCCCAGGATGTCCACCTCGACTCACACAGCTCCTGAACTATGAAAAAGAATGACTGCTAGTGTTCTAAAATAAGACTAAGAGCCAAAAACACAAGGTTAAAAATAAAACAACAAAAAACGCTGTTTATTAGGCCAAATCACAACATACGAATTTTCGGGGAAATTCCCTACAAAACGACACCTAAACAACACTGTGAACAGTGAAAAACGAGGCAAAATGAGACGGAGAGCCGACATTTATTTGTTTTTGGTTGGTCTATCATTCTCTATAGTCTATGCTTTTTTTGCTTCTTTTTTTTTTTACGTTGAAATGCAGTACATTTATTACATGAAAACAACATAGCTCAACAGAAAACAGATAAGTGACTCAGCTCTACAATGAAAACAACATGGCTCAACAAAAAACAGATAAGTGACTTAGCTCTCCATCTCATTTGATTTATCTTCTTCGTTGTGTACGTATTGTTTTCTAGCTTGATAAAGGGAATTGCCTCGAAAATTCGCATGTTCATCATTGTATTTTGTCCTAATAAACTGCGTTCTTTTAAACCTTATGTGCTTGGGTCAACAAAAGAATAAGTTAATATCTGCATACTTACGGGTTCATTTTTGTTGTTCAGATCACTTTTCCGCTTATAATTTTCCTTTTCAAACTTCTCCCAAGCCCCCAAAAGAGGGTGGAGCACTCTATCGCTGTTTGCTCTTCATGGTTTGAAGTGCGCGCCCACGATTGACCAATCAAAGTTCTCGTCTTGAAAAAGTAGGCTCAGTCTATCCAATCCACACGTTATTTTCATTTTTATTGCACTTTGTCATCCCGCCATCATGGAGGCAGCAGCTGAAATGTTGGAAGCGAAGGTAATACCAGTTTTTACGTCGAACTGTAGTACAGTTATTATAAGAGCACATTTCAGTGGGTGTTCTTCAGCACATGTTTGGAGTTGCGTTTTGTAACGCTGGGGCACCTCACAATGTTCTCTGCGGGCGGAATTTCCACGTGTAGTCAGTGTCAGCCGTGTCGTAGGTTCTTGACCCAGTTTCAGTGTTGCTGTTTGCGTGGATTCCTTGAGCTGTTCTAACTATAACCGAATGATGAACATACTAAAATAGGTATGAGAATATTTATAATATCCAAGGCATTTTACGCACAAACTCACGAGTACAAGTCCATTTTTTACTTTGTTCGCGCGAATGGCGTGCGGCACGCGCACAAGTAGGTAATTTGCGATAACCGTGAGAAGTCTTTAAAGCGTGACCACAGTCTTCGCGGTCATTTTCAGCTCAAGCCATACCATTACCAAATGAGCGCTCGACACCATTTACTTTGAAACGGGTGTGGTTGTTTATGACTGACTGTGCTCAAGAGAGCTGGGTTTCGGTGGCAGAGTTGTGAGACTAAAGCAGAGTAAAACTAAAGTACTAAAAGTAAAACTCGGGATACAGCTTCCGTGTACATCACATGTAATAATGTACATACACATAGAAGTTAGAACCGGGTTCACACTGGAGGAATGAAGGAAACTGGTTTTTAAAGCCCAGTTAACCATGACGGTTATACCAGTGCCGGGTTCACAGGGAATCTTGTTGGTTCAACAGTCAGTAGCCAAGCGCTAAATTAGTGAATATGTCACACTCAGAGTCAGACACAGATACACTTAAAATTTGAGTCTTAATTTTATGAGGTGTTTGTATTTCACTTTCAGTTCCAAAAGGCAGAATCAGATTTGAATCATCTGACAAGAAAACTAGAACTGCGATGCCAGGATCGTGCTGAAGGTAACAACAGAGTAAGTAATCCAGTGGTTGACTGGTTTTTGTTCTCTGCTTCTGTCTAGTCCAACTTCAACACTGAAGGCTCTGAGTCTGACAGTGACACTTTTAGTGCATGCTGGGTTATTTTGATGTTGCCATAATCCACCAAACTGACAATGCTATATGGACTACAGGATCTTTAACATGCGTATGTGATCTTTGTGTATGCAGATACACATGGGGGACCTCAGTTTATAGTCTTATCCGAAGGATTCTTGCAAAAGGGAAACTGTTGATAAGTTGTGGTTTAAATCTTAAGTAGGTCAGTTACTGGGGACCAGAGGAGGTGATGGCATTAAATTTGATTTTGAAGCAGAGATTTTGTACTGCATCAAGTCACAAGTGTGTATCTTTGTTTATCACTTTATGGCATGCTTTATTTTTTCAGTATTCAGCATTCTCAGCATTACTTGATTTGTACTGTTGTAATGGTTCATATTGACTCCTGAGACAGTGACAGTTTGAAACAAATAACATGCAAAATCTTTATATGATAATATGTTTCATCTGAGCGGTATCAAGGTGATGTGAACTGTTTGAGGACACTTTACATTCTATTTAAAAAAAAGTGTACATTTTCACAGAGAAATCCACTGGAACTGCTGAGGAAGGTGAATGCTGTGAAGGATGAGTACAAAGCCTTGGTTCAAGAAGCAGCAGAGATACAGAAAGCACAGACTGTGAGTATGAACACTGCTAGTGTTTCTGTAGCCATGGGGTCCCTATCCTTATACAGTAGTTGATTTCACAATGTTGTACGTCAGTATGTTACATGTTTTTTGATAAGCCATCGCAATGCTGGGTCATCCTGTTGCTCAGCGTCACAAGTGTCAGGACCTAGGTTGCTGTTCTATGAGCTGTAACAACACAAGCTAGCAGTGACATGTATTTTGCCTTCCCAAGCACAGTTTCAGAAGTTATTTAACCAGTTCCCATTCCTGTACTTTCTCTCTCTCTAATTTTGTCATACTTTTTGATAATTTATTTTAAATATAATTATTTTAATAGTTGAATATAAAATGATCTGTAATTGTATCTAGGTGAGTTTAAAAAAAAAAGCGAGTGTGTACATTTGAAAGGTACCTTGGATTACTGACAACTTCTGCTCAAAATGGTGAATATAAGAGTGTACATATGTGTCTGTTCATACAGTCTTTGAAAAGAAATTGGGGCATCTTTTATCAGGTCTTAGAAGTTAGATTAAACTTTAAAGTTAAGAGTTTGGGGGAAATGGCATTTTTTGGCCAAGGTCTGTGAAAGTTCAGGAATTTTGTGATAATGGTCTACAGGTGAGGTAGAACTTACTGACAAGTCACTTACCAGTAGGGAAATTAGAAATAAACAGGGGGGGGGGGGGGGGGGGGGGTGCTAAACATGAATCGATGGATAATAAAGGAAAAGACAAAATGATTCAACTGAAGTGTTCAACACGTGTGTGTAACTGAGCAGTAACGTCTGGGACTGGTGTTTAAAATTAAAGTTTGAGGAAAGTTCAGGCAGTTTCAAGGAAACATCCTGTAGGATCCCCATGGCCAGGAGTAGGTGCAGGACAATGCATGGGAGGAGCTAATGTATAAATTTTGTGGAACCCCCCTTTTTTTTTCTCTTTTTTTTCCTCCATTCTGTCTGGCATGGTGCCCTGGCACTGGCAGCAGCATTTCAAGGTGCTTGTGCTGCACTTAGGTCGTGACCTTTTGGAGTTCATGCTAAGAATAAATAAGATTAAGAAGCAGTTTTTGTTGTTGCAGGAGGCGATGGCATTCTTTCGGTCTCAGCTCCCTGTGGCTTTGCAAGCCCTGCAGCAACTACAGCAGCAAGTGGGAATGGAGGTCAGCACCAACCTTTGACCCTTTCACAGCATAGCGACAGTGGTCATGTATCACTTGCCTTTGCATGGGTTTAACACTAACAGGAGTCATAATACGAACTGTTGAACAATAACTGTAGTAAAAACAAACTGAACACCCAGCTCTTTAAAACAAACTGAAAACTGGCCAGCCATGGATGTTTTTTTTTTCATCAAAGCCTTACTGGCTTTATGTAGAAAACGTATGGCCTCTAACCCATAATTTAGACAACTGGTATCCTTTCGTTTGCTGTCAATGAAATTGAAAAATGATAGAACAGTTTGAAACAGAACGAGGCCCAGATCTCGTGTGAAATCAACAAACAAGGGAGTTAATTGGTGTGCAAAAGACGTCACAGATAACAAAGACTGGAGTCGCCCACACTAACTCTCACCTGGCATGTGGTATAAGGTACACAAAATTTGGGGATATGCCTATAGTGGAGTTTGTGTACCTTACATTTACTGGCACACCATGCGAGAGTTACCATAGGCAATTCTGGTCTTTGTTGTTGTGTTTGTGTGACGTCTTTTGAGCGTTAATTAACTCCCTCATTTGTTGATTAAAAATAAGACTACCTAGTTACTAAGGGACGTCTTTTGAGCACTAATTAACTCCCTCGTTTGTAGATTAAAAATACTAAGATGGTAGCAGCCTAAAGCCCACCTATTTACTAAGTCAGAGGGCATTATTTTACCACCGCAGTTCAACTGTTCTCTCAGGGTACAGAGGAAGATAAAGCAAAAGTGGCAGAACTTGAGAATCTCTTGGGGGTCCAGCCTCCCCCTGAGTCAGCGCCACCTGCTGCTGGCGACCCTGGGGTTGTGGAGTCGGGCACGGCCGAACAGACGTCGGACCAAGGCAAGAGAGATGGTGCCCTGACAGAGTCGTCTTTAACCACCACCAAGGAGAACAACACAGATGAGTCTTCATCTGGTGCTCAAGCATCAGCTAACTTTGTTGGTAGGTCCAGCGTTTGGGGCAGGAATTCATGTCATAGACCCCTCAGAAAATGTGAATTGTTTAGTTAAGCAAATATGATGGTACTAAGATACATACAGAAGTGAAATTGAGGACCTTGTGAATGTGCGCAGTAATGATAATAACAGTACACTTGGGAAGTGGCCTTTTAAAGTTTCGTCTGAAAAAGACGACCCTCATAACTGTGAAGTGCACTGTGATTATTATTTTTTCCTTGCATGAAATCAGGTGGCCAGAGCAGTTTGGTAAATGGTGGGGATATGTTAGCTGCTGTGTTCCTGAAGATCATGCAGCATTCTGGATTTGGCTTCCAGAAAATTCTGGGGTAGACAGTATGCAACATCCACGTTATCTGGTTGTGCATCAGAAGCATGAGAGAACTTTGGCAGCTGAGTTGCAAAAAGTGATGGGTAAAGAACTGTGTGTAAGTTTCATGTTTTCGTGCTGCTTTCCAGAAGATCCGGTGGCTTCGAGGGCTTCACTTCGAGCAGAGAGCAACAGCTTTGTCGACATCAGCCAAGAAGAGTTCCTGTCTGTGTCAGAACTGGTCCGTGTCCGCTTGAAGTTGTCGGAAGTTAATGCTGTAAGTGATTGTGCTCAAGTTCGGTGGTGTGGTGTTAATTGGAAGTTGATTTTTAACACTTAGTCATCAGAATTATTGAACTGGTGCTTGCTTTCAATCAGGATTGTAATTGTTTTACTACTGATTACAGCTAAATATGCTTTGTAAAATTTAAACATTTTATATGTAACATGATAATGGTTAAATGTGACAGAGGTTATTGCCAGTGATGGCAAATTTGTATCTGAAGTGTGCAGTGTTTAGACAAATGTTTTCAACCTCGTGTATTGTCCTTGATTGTGTGAGCAAGTGCTCTTTGTACGTTTTACACTAATCCCGCCCCGCTTAACGGATCAATGCAATTTCATTACTGTACTTTAGTAACCCGGGAACCGGAGCAGACGACGCTTTTGTTTTGAAGCGCGGCGTGTGGCGTAACGCCACATGGCCTTCACACAGCCGACCGGCGATAGCCGCCAGTGCGCGCCCTTTTCAAATCTGTTTTTCTCCCTTAACATTTTGACCCCTTGTTTGTTTACCTACTCTTTGTCTATCTAGTCCTTTTTATGCACTAAGCTATGTATAATATAATTTGGCATCTTAGAATGTTTATTTAACGTTTATTCAGACGCCGGATCGAGCTTAATTAGTAGCCGATGCCTCTCTAGGTCCATTCTTTTATAGCCGTCATCTGCATGGCGCGCTTTGTTTAGTACTAGTAAATGGTAGTGAAATGTTGTTTTGATTCGATTAAAGTAATTCCGTGTCGATCAATGCGTTATCGTATAGTATTTTACTTAGCTGACTTCATGTTCAGTGTTTATTTTGGGTTGAAATTAACTTATTAAGTATTGTGTACTGTAGAAGCTAAGTTGTATTCATAGACTACTTAATCTCACTATCAGCGCTGCTGCGACTAAGGTTACGCGCCCCAGGCGAAAGTTCGCACCGATTGTTTTAATGCTAGTCTTTGAGTTTGTCTTGCTTCTCTTACAGAGCGTTGTATTGTAATTGTTATGTACCATTTTAACCGTGGGAGCGTGCTCTTTATTCCGATGTAAGTTTTAGTGACGTTTATATTTTGCACATTGTGTTAGTTGTGATTTAGTTGTACGAATCTGTATATAGACAGGCGCAAGCCACGCTTCCCACTCTTGTTGTAAATAAAATAAGTGATGTGTGTACATTTTGTTTATACGGTTTAAAAGATTGTAACTGTAGCTTTCATTTGATGTTTTTCATGTTTTAATTGGTTTAGTTATTGTAGAGGAAAGTGTATTTGTGCGGGCCAGGGAAACACAATTGTCAGCCATTTTGTGGTCCAGAGGGGCGTTTTTACTGTAGCGATAGCGTGTGTTCCCTGTGGCCCGCGCCGTTCTCTTATCTATGCGTGAGCGTGATGATTTTGTGTGTGTGCTGAAAACTGTGCGGCTGAACAAGTAAAAACTGATTGCTGCCATACGCCTGCTGTGGTCTCCACTTTATTGACTCTGCTGCCTGTGTCTTGTCCTTTGACCACTCCACTCCATTACAATTGGTTACTGCATTTGCTTGAGCTGCTGTAGTTATTTTGTTGTTGTTGCCAAGCACGTCAGTGTGGAGCTTTTATTCAGAAGAACTTGCAGCCATCAGTCATTTACAATATGAACCTTTCGCTCACACTCGTACTTTGGCTAATGCAGTTACTTATGTTAGTTTCATCACTGTACACAGACTGCCTTAGTTAATTGGATCATTTTCATTTTGCAGGTGTACAGAATTTTGTATAGACACTTCAAAGAGGAGGGCAACAGGTACGTCTTCCTCCACCACCACCCTCCCCAACCTCTTCGCACTCCATACCTTCCTTTGTGTTTCTAAGGCAATGGGTGATTGTATTGTATGGCCAGCAAGCTGCTTGTGTCTACACCCTATTCTGCATGGCTTTTTCTCAGCACATTATTTTATTGGAATTATTGTCCATTTCCACTGTTGAGCAATGACAAAATCACTGCATCAAACAATCGTTTGGGTTACATGCTGTGACGTGACAAAATCACTGCATCAAACAATCATTTGGGTGACACATGCTGTGACATGGCTTGTTATTTTATTTTATTTTATCTCTGGAACTGTACAAGATAATGAAATTTTGCACACACATTCAAACCACAAAAACGGGCCACCCTGCAAACTTTTGTGACTGTCAATAAGGAACTTTGTTTTTTGCCCCCTTTCCTGCATTTTACAGGTGGAACTAATGGTGATAATCTGTATTTTGTGTCAAACCAGAACTGTCAAACTAAGTGCAATATGGGCATTTTGCCTATGCGCAACTGGAGAATTTATTTGTCTGGGAATATTGAAGGGTCTTACTCCTTGAAAATGTTTGTGTATGTTTTGTTTTATGGATTCAATGGAATTCACAGGTGATAGGCAATTCCCACAATACTTATAATGTTAAGTGTGACCAGAGATGTATAGAACATTCTCAGTGTTTGAATTTGAAACAACAAATCAGCCAGTATTTCACCTGTAAATCTACTATTAGGTAGTACCAAGCAAAATCAGCACTTCAAGTGACATATTTAAAATAAGTGTCATTTGAAAGGCCTTGATGAAATGAATAATCATGCACAGTTTCAAGGCTCTATCTCATATTTCTCGAGTTATTGCATTTTAATGTTGCTGTGGTACGATCTCCAGAAACCACCATGCTTGGCAAATATCTCTCCAATACTAATCCAAATTAGGAATCTGTCAACAGAATGACATACAGTTTTACTCGCATCACTGGCAGTACTCCTGTTGAAACAGTGTATACAGCCTAACCAATTTTACATAGTCTGCTATGGACCAAGAACGTCCATTCTGGCTGGCAAGTCTGACATTCCACATAAAGACAAATTTCTTGTGAACAGCGTTAGTGTCTTCATGCTTCCACCGGAAAATTTTCTTGTTGGGCACTTGGTCCATGAATGACACCTCTGCTGTGTCATCTTCATGACTTTGCAGCACTTCCCCAAGGTAAAAATTGTTGTAATATACAGCAATGGCTTGACCTTGTGAAAACTTTCCGTCTTCCCGTTCCAGCATTACATCTTCCCCATCTTCAGTCTGTCCTGCTTGATCTTGCTCTTCCTGGTTCTGTTCTTCCTCCCCCTCAGCTTCCTCTTGTCTTGGCATCTTTGCGCCTCTCCGTTTCCTTTTCCACCCTCTCTCTGGTCTGCAGGCCTCAACGGCATCTTCATGTTCCACATGTGATCAATGCCTGGTATTGGTCATCAGCTGTGAGCAGACAAAGTCATACTTTCAGTCCCCAATATTCTATTTCTTTACATTCATACTGATTATAATAACTTTGTAATATCATTATCAGGGTGCAGGGTGACATTCAACTAATGACTTGGAACTTCTGTAAGACTTAATTAAGGGGAGACTGGCCAGTTCTTTTAATTTTTATTTGTTTAAAGTTGTTACGCATTTTAAATTCATCATTATAATACAAAAATCAGAATAAATGGTTTTCACTCTCTGCAGCTTTCCATTCTGCAAAAACACCTAGGGTATGTGTGAAATTCAGTAAAATACCACGCCCACTAGGAATACAATATCTCAATATTCACTGACTTTCATTACATTTTATTATGATCTGTGGGTTGTATTCTAGGAATCTATGTGCCATTTTTCATTGCTGATCCAAAAATATGGGCCACCAACTGAGGTTACCATAAAAGTTTAGGGTGGCACATAAGAACTGAATGTTCAAAATCATCTTACAAATTGATTATGCCACAGAATAAGAAATCCTCAAATAAAGTCCTAGAGTATTCAGTTCTCTACACAGTTTTAGTTTATTGTAATAGCTTTAGGTTTGGCGGAGATATCGTGTTCCTCCCAACATCACCATTGTCCACTTGCACTTAGTGCTCTGCCATCATGCCTGCCCCATACACCTCTCCCTTCTGGTCTTCTTGCCGGTGCTCCGGCTGCTGCTTGCTGAACATGTCTGTGGCAACGACACATGGCAAACTGGGCTTCTGCTGCTTTGTCCGCCTGCTTCAGCCTGGCAACGTCTTTGGCCTCCAAGATGTTGATGGTGAACTCTGAAGGCTGCAACGTCTGTGGCCTCCAGGATGTTGATGGTGAACTCTGAAGGCTGCAACGTCTGTGGCCTCCAGGATGTTGATGGTGAACTCTGAAGGCTGCAGTAGCATGGTATCCATCAGTTCAGCCAAGAAAAGGTTCCCCCGGTTGAATTTACACACTGCTGTCGCCACCGCTGAATCGATCCGCCTCTTGCCAACAAAGACGGTTTTGGGGCAGTGTGCCCAGATCATGCTGTTTAAGGACTCGTTGTTTTGAGTCTTCCCATGCAACTGGTTTTAAAACTGTATATATAGACTCATTTTAAGAAATACATGTTGAAATATATGAGATGTGTATCACCCTGATATAACCATACCCGTTGACTGGGCATAAAATACCAACTTACTTACTTACTTCCGATGCAACACTGGAGAAGAGGGTGTTGTGGGACATCCGTAGGTACAATGGGAGTAGCTGTTGTGCGACCTCCCTGCTGTGGTCAGGTTGTCTGCGTGAGGTCTGGGCTGTTCTCCAGGCGCCTGTGCTTTTTTGTAGAAGCACCAAGAGTTCTCACCGTCTGGACAACGGCCATGATGGGGGTCAGTGGAGGTGCAGTCAAACAGGCTGGCTCCATTTCCTTCGGTTTCCCCTTGTTGCCAAGGGTGGCACCACAGAAATAATTCTGTAGCTTTCTGCATTTGTCAGCAGTCAGCCTCCTTTGACCACGCCCCCCCCCCCCCCCCCCCCCAAGTCGACACTCTTGTGCTTGTTTTCTCAGGGCCGTTCCCATGCATTTGTGGACATGGTTGACGCATTCCACCTTCTTCACTGGCCGAGTAGCTCCACAGGGCTGAAGCTCTGTCACAGCGGCAAATGCAACAGAATCACCATCACTCAGCATGGTACGATAGTTAAGTCCATGCTGAGCAACGGAACGTTCCCACAATGCTTTGGCTGCTTCTCTCTCCATGGTTTTGGAAGAACTGTCATGGTTCATGAGGCACTTGGGGGCATGTCCAGCATTCCAGGCTTGTCGTGATTGTCTGGCATGTCCTTTGACTTGCTGATCGCACAGGCATGGCAGTATTTCGACAGAACTTCATAGTCAGTGACATAGCCTATCAAAATATCAATCACCACGGCAACACCATACACTGATGTGAAGCCTCATTTGTGCCATGTCCCATCAAATGTATCAATCCATGGCGTGCTGTCAACATTCCAGTCATTGTCATCGTCATCAAAGTGTAACGAGTTCTGTGGTCTTTTGTCATGTTCATCACAAACTTCTGTGCCTAAAGGGTATGTGTCCGTGTAGGCAGCTTTCACAAGATTAAAAAGTCTCAGTTGTTGCAACAGCTGCTGCGTCAGTGGTGTTACACACTGCCTTGTCCTTTTTCTGGACAATTTTTTTCACACATATTGGGCATACCATACAGTGATACACAGCACAAAGTTTGTTCAGACTGGCATAACCCAAAGCAATTTCATGTGTAAAAAGAATTCCACGACTGTTCACTTCAAACCCATCATTCTGCCTCTCAGCCTTTCCAAGCCATGGAGAAGTGAACTGTTGTTGCTTGTAGTCACAGTCACTACACTTCAGTGTCTTTTCTCTGACAAATCCAAGATGGGTTCCCAGTGAAACACTCAAACTGGAATCACACTCTGGGCAAGCGATGTCACACAGAAGCCGGTTCAGTTGACCGATTTCCAGAAAAGTCCAAACAGTTGAATCAGTGTGGTCAGCTTCTGTATTCTCCTGAAATTTATGCAGTTTCTTTGACGATGTTGACTACTGATGATCATTCTCTTGACGAGAGTCATTGGAAACCATTAACGAAGCACTAGACTGTGCCGGTCCATCAGCTGTAGCAAAACGCTCCACAGCTTCGCCAGATGTCAAACTACTTTCCTTAGCCTTCATTCTTTTATCAGCCAGTCCTTGCATATACTGCTTCCTTTTCCTGGTGGATTTACCATTTACTTCAGAAATAGTTTTACACTTCTTTGAAGGCATAATTATCACGCAGAAATGATTTATTTATTTTTTACTGAAAGCTAGGTAGCACTGCCCCCTTAAAAAAATAAAAGCTAACCTGTAACTCTTCTCATGCCCCTGATGGCTGGCATCCCAATCACTGCCTCGGATGTTGTCAACATTTGTATGGCTTCCTCCCATCTCGTGGCAAAACATCACCACAGCATAAAATGAAGAGAAGGTAACCATACCCTGTTTCTGGGTCTGCCAGTCTGAAGAGGCCCTCTGGCCTCTAGTTGAGTCTTCTACAACATGAACATCATCTTCTGATATTGCAGTTTGACAGAGTAGATCATCAGCCAAAAATCTGAAACAGAATGACTGGATCTAGATCATCAGCAGTCAGGCAACCTTTAGCTGCGTTCCTGAGATCAACAGGAAGGATGGGCCTTACTGGCTGTGGTGACTTCTGCTTTGTCTGCGTGAGGACAAAAACAGTTGCTGGCTTTCTCTGTAAAGAGCTCCTGAGGTTCTTCAGTGATCTTCTCTTTGTCTAGCAACCTTCCCTTCTCTGACTCATTGAAGGGCTGGAATTCACACTTTGCTCGTTTCCTTTCTTCCTTTCATTTTCGTGACACTTTTTGTCCATACTTGTCCTTAATGGCACTGGCTTCACACCATTTCCTAGGCTTTCTGGCAGCAGTGCCTTGTGGAACCACCCAGCTGCACTCTGGTTCTGTGCAAGAAGGTTGGGTTGCACCAGACTTGACTGCCGCCTCCACTCAAAAAAGCAGTCTGGCAATGTGGTTGCAGGCACCAAACTGGACAGCTGCAATGTGCTGTTTTAATTTCACCTCCAGCGCAGTCCTGTGTTTTCTTGGAGGCCATCACCCAGACCTTGTACGGTTCTTGCGGATGCTTATGGAAGCATGCACATCAGCTTGCAGCACGCAAGCTAAAGCCTGGATAGGGTGGTACCTAGTTTCTTGGACCCACTCACAAGTGAAGTAGCGGTATGCCTTGCCTTCCTTGTAATTGTTGACAAGACCGTTGATCAAGTCAGTGTTGATTCTGTCCATTCCTTTTTTAATATTTTAAAGCTATCTGGCATTGATAAATTATTCATAATGGTCGATGATACCAGCATGCCTTATGTGCTTTTTGCAGGGGTTGAAAATTTGTGTTTGATGTTTGTGTATGTATCTTTTGTTTTATGTTTGCAAAGTGATTGGTTTTGCGAATTGACTTGACAGAGGGTTTATATATATTATATATGGGAAGAGTTTAGAAATGTGTATTTGCTTATGACAGAGTTTGACTGTCCTGAGATGACCCTGCGTGGTTGACAGGATGTTAAAAATCCAATTACTTGTTGAAGAGAAGTCTACCCTAATATCTCAACTAGTTTCTTACTCTTTTTAAATGCTTTTAATTTTGGATGGCTCTGTCCCCATTCTTTGACCCAGTGTTCTGCCTCTCCACGTATGAACCATCTTATGTGATGTACGTGTTAAATTTAAGGCCCAGTTCCAGTGCGATAAAATGTCTTCATGATCATCACTGGACGCTAAGTTCATTGCATGGGTGAAAGTTGTTAATTCTTGAAATATAGAAGGCCAGGGGCCGCCAAGGCCCCTGGTGGGGGTAAAGGGGGCAACGCCCCTTTTTCCACTGAGCAATTTTAGCAAATGTGTGGTTGTTTTGTGGCTTCTTGCAACAAAAGTTAAACTGAGAACAAACACATCAAAGGCTACTGTTGGGAATATTTAAATTATATGTATAAATGAAGCTGAATAACTAATATCACCTAAGTGTATATGATGAACAGTTACAGAACAAAATATAGGTTAACTAAGTCTCACTCCCCAGACATTTGGACAGGACTCTCAGTGTAATACAAACTGAAATAAATCACAACCAAGATATTTCTTACTTCAACGGTTCATTTGCACTAGTGTACAAGTATTATAACTTTACTAGTACTACTACATAATCATACTGACCTTACTTCACATAACATTAACAGATGCAGATGTAGCCTGCTTCCTGCTCCTGATTGAATGTGCCTCACCAAAGTTGTTAATACTATAATAGTAACTACTGCAGTTAATGATTTTACTTTTCAGTGGAATACACTCCTTGTCTTTGCAACATGCATATTTTCCACTGTCAGTGTCACTGGATTTCCATTCAACTTCTGGTTATAAAACAAAAATCTGCTGTCAAAGTATTGTTTCACTTTCCCTGAACTATTCTAAGTAGTTGCTCTTGATCCTCTGTCTGTGGTTCTGAGGTTGCAAGAGCCCTCTGTCTATGGGTATCAATTTATACAAGGTTTCTTGAAGAGGGATCTGATGTCTACCTCCGAGCCCAGTTCCTTTCTCCTTTTCATTGGTTTTTTAGTTGCAACCCTCAGTACATCAAACTTTCGACACCAATGTTGAAACGGTACTCCGTCCGCGTCCACCTCCTGAATCCACTTCCAGTTCCATTTGTTTTTTACATCTTTGTCAATGGCAACGGAAGTTAATGTTCAATCAACCATGCCGGCTAAATTAGTTATTAGGGCAGAAGAGAGAGGGAGAGATTACCATATGGCTGAACATTCTTGGGCCGACTTGAAGGCTGCAAGTTGGTCTTTGCCACTGTCCTTCTGTGCCTGCCTCCGGACCTTTTCACATGCACTGCTGATGCCGAGTAACACATGCATATTACAGTTGTAACTGCGGAGGAGCTGCATGGATGACTCGGTTTGTTGCATCTCCTGTCTTTCAGTGTCAAACTGTCGACCAAACGACATGACTCAGTTTGTGACATCTCTTTTCTTTCATCGCCCTGATATAACTGTAATGGTTGACTGGGTGTAAAATACCAAGTTACTTACTTAGTTACCTTTCTTTCAGTGACAGTGTCAAGCTGTCAACCAAATGCTAATACACCTTTCCCCAAGAGATCATAGTACAGCAGTCACACTTGGGCATTGAAAATGTCGTTGCATTTGGTTTCTAAGGATTTCATGGCTTGGATTTCTTGCTGCAGATCTTCCTCTGTTTTGATGCCCATTTCTACTTCTCGTTGTAACAGCTGCAGTACTTGTTGGTGATAGGTTTCACTAGCTTCTTTGTCAAGCCTGAGTTCATTTAAAGCCACATCAGCTGCCAGTTTGTTGTGTTCCATGGAGACGTCCTTTCTAGCTGAGAGCATACGTAAGCGGTTAACTTTCTTCTGCAGTGCTAAAACATTGTCTCCACTCCATTCATTTTCTACATCCCTAGCCTCTATCTGAAGTGAAAGACTTCCAACATCTTGTTGCAGTTGTTTGTTTTGCTCTAAAACCTCTTTTAACACTTTCTCATGGATATTCCTTGTCACGTCAAAGAAGAAGAAGAAATTTAACACTATTAACAGAAACACAGAGTGTTGTCATTCAGATCTCTGGTTTCAGATTAGTTGCCTGGGTTGGGGTACACCACATCCCTCTGGTCCTCCCGAACAAATTCCCTGATCTGGCAGAATAGGTATTGCTGTCGTTCTCTGGGCAGTCCAGGGGCAGGTATGATGTCCGGCATGGCACCAAGCTCTCCGAATGCGTCTCTGTTCTTCAGAAGGTTCGGCCAGCTCTCTTCTTCCACCAGGCTGGCCTTGTAGAAAACCTGTCCGAAATGATAAGCTGAGAATCAGAAATGTGCAGTCTTCTTGATGCTGTGTAGAGGTTTGAAGACTGGTGCAAGGTACGTCTGCCAGTTGTAGGTGTTGACATGCACGGTTCCATCTTCCCTCCCAACAAGCTGCAGAATGTTGACCTTGGCAGCTGGGGTGCTCTCAGTGACGACACACAGAGGTCGTTCAAGCAGGAGACTTCAGCTCGTCTGAAACATCGCTTGAGCAGTCCAAAACACCAGTCTGGGGTGAACTTTGTGTGACCATCTGGCATGAAGTTCATGGTCACCTCGGTGTGAAGACCCCTCATCACACACCACAAGAAATACCATGGAACATATCTGTTCTTGTTCTGCCCTGAACAGTTGTCGCAGTACAAATGGACGGTCTTCTCTCCAATGCCAAAGGTTTCAAAAAAGTGGTGGAGGTAGCTGATGACACCATTGGAGCCCTTGCTGCAGTTGACACACTCATCGACAAGGTAATTCACCTGCTTTGGAAACCCTTCACAGCAAACGCCAAAGATCTCACACTTCCGGGCTGTCCTGAAGTACGTCGGCCCTGGTTGAGCTGCATTGCATGGATAATGCACCTGCTGGGCTAAGTCAAAGGAGTAGTGCATCGCAAGGTCCTGTGGATTGGCTGGTGTTGGCTGCAGTGCCACCAGTCCATTGTGATGCACACACTCCTTGCTCTCTTCAACCTGCCGCTTTTAGAACTGTCGCTCAGCATCAGCTTGGCTCAGATGAGCTGCATGTTCTTGAAGCAGCTCACCCTTTTCCTCCAGGGTCAGATTTGCACTCCTGAAAATGTTGGTGGTGTTCTGCTGACAGTGCCAGCAAAGATCTATCACGGGTCTGGCAACAACAATAAAGGGGCACAGCTCCAACCACAACTTCTTGAATGTTGATGCAGCCACGATGCGGTGTCCTGCAGCGTTGGCACTTGCTTCATAAAGATGATACACGTGGCTTGTTGGACACGATGAAGGCAGCAAGCGGATGTCATTGCGTTTGTAGCCAGGGACTCATCCAGGCAAGCTCACAGCATGATCCTCTGCATACTGCTTGATGAAGTTAACAACACATTCAGTGTCCACTAGAGCCAGGCTGGCGGTGTTGTTCTATTGTCCGAGGCACCGGCCCATTGGTTTTGTAGTGCTTGGCCAAAGCATAAAGCTTGTCAGGACTTATCCCCACCAGTTGCACAAAAGCCTTTGCGCAGACAAATCTGGACATGAAGTAATAGGTGGAGCAGCATTTCTGACGATCAGCCTGCAGCTTGCGTCTGCTGCACTCTGTCGTTGGCCCGTTGCACATGCAAGCACTGATGATGCCCAAGATGAACATGTCCTTCTTGTCTGCAGCAGTACAAGTGCATCTAATAATAGTGGTGTTTGATAGTCTGATAACATGTTTGATACAGTTGTGCATCAGTTATGCAGGAAACTTTGCCTCTCCCCTTACTTGAGGCTTTGTCACTGTTGCTAGTTTACTGTTCGAAGAACAGGCTTACCAGTGTGATTGTGCCTCCCAGGGCCAGCACTGATAGCGCTTTGCGGGTTTGACCCACCAGAACTCCGAGGGCTCTCATTGCCTGGCGTCCAGCCTCCCCATGCTCCAGTCGGGAGCCTGAAGACTCGCACTTCTTTGACTTCAAATCGTTCTTTGATTTGGCTTTCCAGGCAACTATATTTCGCAACTTTGGCATTGGCGGCTTTGACCAGGCATGCAGCGTCACTTTCCCAGACGACTGTTGGGTCCACGACCAGGGCCAACTTGTCTTTGACAAAGACAAGGTCAGGTTTCAGCTTACCCTTTGGTCCGTCTAGGACAGGTTCCCAGTGTACTGTCCAGCCCTGTTTCTGCGCTTTATTCCCCAGGATTTTACACAAGTTGTAGTATACTGCTGCGTTTCACTGATGGGCACCAACCTGAGATGTGTCCGCACGTTTCCATGATTGTGTTGCAGTGTGCATTTTGTGTCCGTGGACTTCTTGTATCTTGCAGTGCATTCACGGGTTGGGATACAGTTTGACCTAAGAAGTATAGCGTCAATGGTTTCTCCGTTGATGAAGGTGCCTGCTCGCACCCAGGAGTTGCACTCCTTGTACTTCATCCACGTTGTGGAGTCCATTCCCTGAGTCGCCTGGCTGGCTGGCCAGGTACTCACACCATTTGTTCTTAGGGATCGCCCTGTCCCTCAATGGATCTTCATCCTCCTTTTCCTTTCTTCCCGGCTCCGCCGGTCTGCAGTGAGGGTATCGGGTGCATAGGTCCTCGAGCGTGTCTCTTACGCCGAGTCCTTGTGCCAGAGTTTGTGGAGTCCTCTGATGGTAAGGTTAGGAATGGCGTCCTCTATGCATGTGATGCCGAGTCCCCCATTTCTAGTTCGTGCGTAGATCATGGCGTTCGAGATCTGTTCAGGCTGGTGCAAGAGGCTCTTCACATGTCCGCGGATCTGTGTGTCCAGACTCTTTAGCAATGCCAGGTTCAGGCGGCTGTGGAGAATCCTTGCTTTAATTCTCGCTAGGATTGTGTCCCTCCAGATTTCTAGAGCCTTCAGTGGTGCAGCAGCCACGCTGCATGCCCACTCCTCGATTTTCTGTTTGAGGTTTGGAATTGACATTCCACCCCATGGCCCAAACATTTTTCCGAGGTATCTGGTGGCTTCCTCTGGTTTTATCCATGGAATCTGCCTGACTTCATAAGGGCCTGTGTCGTTAACCATGAACGTCTTTCCATCCGATTGTATGTGGAAGACGTACGACTTATTCACGTTAAGTCGCAGGTCTACTTGGTCACAGTAGGCCTTCACCAGCACTATGTTCTTTTCGAGTCCTGCTCTCGAGTCGGATAGCACTGCCGTGTCATCTGCATATCCGAAGGCCGTGATGCTGGTCCCTTTGCTCCCCCATCCCTTGCCATCTCTCTTGAGGCTGCAGCACATGGGGTCCAGACACACGTTGAACAGGATTGGGTAGAGGGGGTCGCCTTGCCTGACTCCTTGGTTAATCTTGATGTGCCTTGTTTCACCATTCACTGTTGCGAAGGACATAGTGGCCCCGTCGTACAGGTCTTTCCACTACCCTGATGAACTGGGAGGGAACTCCCAGCCTCTCGAGTCCTTTTGCGAACAAGTCATGCGATATGGTGTCAAAGGCTTTTGCCAGATCCATATCAAGTGTTCACGCACTACATTTTAAATTTATTACAAAGATCAAGAAGCACTCACTAATATTTTTCACATTAGACCATCTGGGCCTAAAAATAACATCAAAGACACGTGTAAAAAAATGTTTAAATCAAAATGATTAGGCTACATACATCTGTCCATTTCTGTGATAGACAGTTTGAAATTATAAATTATAGTCATAATTTTGTGTTCCTCATTCTCACAGTCACACGCATTATTATTACAAAGGAGATGTAGAAGCACTCATATTTTTCACAGTAACTTGAGTAAGCCCTACACTGCCATGTCAGAAATAATTTTTTTAAATACATCAAAGACACTTAATTTTTTTTAATGATTTGACTACATACCTCTGTCCATTTCTGTGACAGCTTCACTTCCACACACTCCTCTGGGGAAAACTGGTTAATGCATCCCTGTCTTGCCTCACCATCCAGCAGTGCCACAGCTTTGATCTGCTTGCAGTGGCAAGACCACTGTTCAGCTTGCCGATGCATTTTTGCTGGAGCACCATTGCGGTCCATTTCATCACAGTTATATCCCGCTGCACCTTTGATGTGAACCACAGCTTCTTCGACAACATCATCATCTTTCTCAGTTTCGATGTCACACACGTCTTGCGCATTCTCCATCTCATCTTCAGAATCGGACTCGGGCCAGTCTTCTTCGACTTGATCGGAAAGGAAATAGTCCTCAATCAGAGCCATGATATCTGATCTTGCTGCATCCAAAATATTTCCAGCGTTGCATGAATTTAGTAATGTAGCAAGTCTCTGTTCTGCTCTCCCAGCCATGATTGCAGAGCTGTACAGAAAGTGTTCAAAACACGAGCCGAACGCCAGGCAGCAAGACAGAATTGTCGCCCGTAAACCACGTCTTTAGCCAATCAGAGATGATGTTCTGGCCTGAACATGGAAATGTAACTAAGGAAAAATTGAAACTACGTTTCCAATTGGTTCAAATTTGTAATAATGTTTATGGAGTACATATGCCGAAATTTCTGTTAGGTTTCTTGTGGTTGGCTGTTTAGGTACAAACGGTCTCGCTCATTTGAAAGTAGACTCCTTGACCTTTCCAACAATGTATTGCATGTTGGGGTTCTCTGCGGTTTACAGGAAGTGCTTCAGTCTCAAAAATAGCTTTCTTGTGTTGAGTAAAGACGATTAAATTGATGGGTAGGTCAGAATAATAATGTTTTTAATGCACTTAAACACCGATTTCAGGCAAAGAAGCAAGCATATAACAGATGAAAGCCCCATCTGTCCAGAAATGCAAAAAAAGTCGTTTTCACCCAGGTTGACCCCCAACGCTGTGTTTGGCATGTAGCTCGGAACGGCCAGTCCAGTTTAACTTGGGTTTCGTGAGAGTGAGTCGCGAATGACATGACTCTGTTTGTGGCATCTCCTTTCTTTGATCACCCTGAGATAACTGTAATGGTTGACTGGGTGTAAAACACCACGTTACTTACTTACCTTTCTTCTAATGTCAAACTGTCAACCACTGGGCAGTGGAGGATGAAGTTAGCGCTCACCTGTTGTCCATCCATGGATGACAGCTTCTGCAATGGACGATAATGCTGTGCTGCACGCCCCCTTGTACGTTCTGTTTGCCAGGTCCCACAGCTCTGTGCCTCCCACAAGTACCTATTGGCTGAATGCATCGGCAATAGACGCTAATGCTGTGCTACGCGTTTCCCCTGTTCTTGTAGGCTCTGTCCGCAAGGCCCCACAGCTCTCAGCCTCCCACAAATCCAGAAATAGGTCCACTTTATCTGAAGCGAGAGAAATGTCAGTGTCATCCATTTTTGTTTCCTTTTGAGGACATCCTATTTTGAAAACATTACGTATGATTTTGTATTATGACATAGGAATTAAAATCCTCGAAAAGTGTGTAAAAACTATAGGCAAAATGTAAGACTTGACAGGTATGTGTTCCTGATTTCAGATGGCCAGAATGATAATGTAGCTTTGTTGTGTGTGTAACAACTAACCTGTACACTGTGAACAGTGAGAGGTGGGCGTTTGAGATGGCCAGACGGTAGCTTTGTTGTGATGTGTAATCTGTACAGTGAGAGGTGGGTGTTTGGGATGGCTTTAATGTCAGACTGTCAGCCAAATGACATGACTCAGTTTGTGGCATCTCCTTTTTTGATCACCCTGAGATAACTGTAATGGTTGACTGGGTGTAAAACACCAAGTTACTTACTACCTTTCTTTTAATGTCAAACTGTCAACCACTAGGCAGTGGAGGATGAAGTTAGCGCTCACCTGTTGTCCATCCATGGATGACAGCTTCTGCAATGGACGATAATGCTGTGCTGCACACCCCCTTGTACGTTCTGTTTGCCAGGTCCCACAGCTCTGTGCCTCCCACAAGTACCTATGTCCATCCACAGCTGAATGCGTCGGTAGTAGACACTAATGCAGTGCTACGTGTCCCCCTGTTCTTGAAGGTTCTGTTTGCCAGGTCCCATAGCTCTGAGCCTCCCCCAAGTATCTATTGTCCATCCACGGCCGAATGCGTCGGTTGGTGTAAAAACTATAGGCAAAATGTAAGACTTGACAGGTCTGTGTTCCTGATTTTGGATGGCCAGAATGATAATGTAGCAGTGAGAGGCTGGCGTTTGGGACGGCCAGACTAGCCTTGATGTAACGTGTAACCTGTATGGATGGCCAGACTAGCCTTGATGTAACGTGTAACCTGTATGGATGGGAAGACTAGCCTTGTTGTGAAGTGTAACCTGTATGGATGGCCAGACTGTAGCTTTGTTGTGACGTGTAACCTTGACAGTGAGAGGTGGGTGTTTTTGATTATGGATGGCCAGAATGTAGCTGAGTAGTAAACTGTAGCCCGTGCAGTGAGAGGTGGGTGTGAATGTGTCTGCAGCCAAGCTCTGCTGCCAGCCGACATGCACAAGATGGGGATGCGCATCTCGGGAGCTACCGGCAAGGCTAAGCTAAAGGTGGGTGGTCATCATGCCTTTCTGGGTCAGTTATTGTCATGCTTTCCAGGGTCAGTGCTGATGCACAAGTTATTGTCATGCCTTCCTGGGTCAGTGCTGATGCACGACAGTTATTGTCCTACCGTCCTGGGTCAGCGCTGATGCATGACAGTTATTGTTGTGCCATCCTGGGCCGGCGACAGTTATTGTCGTGACATCCTGGGTCAGCGCTGAAGCACGACAGTTATTGTCGTGACATCCTGGGTCAGCGCTGAAGCACGACAGTTATTGTCATGCCATCCTGGGTCAGTGCTGAAGCGTGACAGTTATTGTTGTGCCTTCCTGGGTCAGCGCTGATGCATGACAGTTACTGTTGTGCCTTCCTCTGTCAGCGCTGATGCGTGGCTGCATGTGGTAGGCACAGGGAATGTCGGCAGAATTTTGCAATAAAAAATATTTGCCTCGGTTAAGGTGAAATCATGATTGTCTTAATATTTGGTGTGCATGTGGTCTAATCAGTGAAAACTATGTTATATAACTATAAGAAAAACAGTGTGCATTGCATACTAATGTAGAAATAATTACTTTTTACAGTATAGACCAGGCCATGATGACAGAATGTAGGCACTGTACCTCCCATGCAATTGACCAAAACTCAGTTTTGAAACATGATGACCATGTGTAGGCCTTTTTCATTGCTGCCACGTTTCCAGCATTGTTTCTGATGGCAGCACCAGAATCTCCCAGGGCACTTTGAAATAACACACACATACACACTCTAACACACATGGACAGTCACATGAGTCACATGGCTGTTTATTTGTATAACTGCTGCTGGCACATCATAGTCCCAGGCTCGGCAGAGCCAGTAATTGTCCCTGTCTCTGGCTGTGCATCTGACAGAACAGTGTTTAGCGTTTTCATTGGTCAGCTTGCATTTCTGCTTCGTCTGCACGTTGCCTGCTTGCCTGACAGTAGATTGGAAGATTGAGATTTGAATGAAAGTTAGTTCAGGGAGGGGGAAGTGGTACCTTAGACCAACGGGGTTTGCTCTTTCTCGTGTGGAGGAAATGAGCATTTAAACTGGCTGTGTTTTCTGGTCCCAGGTGCTGAGAGCTTTGAAACTGTTGACAATATCGTCCAAGGAGGAAGTGAAGTTGCTTTGAAGCGCCTGGCCTGTGTTCTTGTTTTCCTGAACCTTTCAGTGCATAGGTATGGTTGTCTGTGCGTGTGCCTGTTACAGCTGCGTGATTTTGTCTTGTACAGATGTTTAACTTCAGTCTTATTTATGATAATAGTAATAGGGAACTTACAGAGCACTTTCGGAAGCTCAAGTGCTTTTCTGCAAGAAAAAAACAGCCGCATTCCACGCCGGTCTGTACTAGGTGGGCTCAGTTTTGTAAGCCGATCAGCAGGCACCCAAGGGATGTTATCTGTTGCAGGGAACAAGAAGCTGCTCTGATTTTCACGCAGGAACTTAATCTGCACTTCTCCAGTCAAAGTCTTGTAGTGCAGCGGATAACCGTAACAGTTGTGCAAATTATGACTAAAGCATGAAATCTTTACCAGTACATACCATAAGGTTCATTTTAAGATTAGGAGGTAAGTCACAGATTTGACCTCTGAGGGCCGTGAGAGGTCACTGACCTCAATTACATTGAAATTGACATTTTTTCACGATTCTGGTGCAATGTAATACAGACGCATTATCCATATAGACGCATAAATGTCAAGGTGTCTGATTGCACCTGTAGGGGAGTGAGGGAAGCAGTTTGGAAGCATTGATGAAGTCACAAGTCAGAGGTTGCTATAACATAACTTTTATTTGTACCAACCAGGAAACAGTGTAGGCTCTCCCCTGAGATGAACACTTGAACACCGGTTGCAACAGCAAACAAACAACCTGCCTCTGCAGGGACACTGGGGGGAAAAGGGACGCTGCCAGCCCAGCGCACAAGTTTTAACACCTTAGATAATTGGGGCCATGAAACTGCCACCCAATCGAAAAGGAAAAGAAACCGGAAGGAAAAGGTTAAAGGGTCATAGCCCGAAACCCATACAATACACTCGGTTACACACCTAACAGTCTCCCGAGCATGCAGCCTTGGTACACTTTCAGCGGCCAGTACATGCCTTCTTGCGGTTGCAGTGGATCAGTTCGTGGCAAGATTTTGAGGCCTCTGGCAGTGTCGTCCAGAGAGGCTGCCACGCAGAGGCCTCCTTTGTCCAGCGCCAGTCAGATGGGCTTGGTAACTCGGGATTCAGGACCAGAGTTTGGTTCCAGCAGTTGGCCTGGGGAGATGCACGCTTGATGTGCTGCTTGCGTTGGGGGAATGTTATCTAGAGCCCCAGACTTGTGTGCAAAGAGCTTTTTGCTAGCATCGTTCATTTCCATGATGTCACTGGCGCGGTCATACATCAGCACAACGAAGCGCTCCAGCAGTGACTTTGACTCCTCACTGACATCACTTGGCATGTGTAAGAGTTCTTCAGAGGCATCAGTCACCTCTGGGAACACTTTCCAAATCTCCCAGGCAGTCTTCTTCCCTCTGCCAGCGAATGAAGACACAGTGTTGCACCCTGTGAGGGCATGGAAGATGGGGAGAGTAGCACATTGTCTTGGGTTGTATTGAAGTCTAGAACCAAGATTTAAGCTGAAAGTGCGTTACGGTTTGTAGCAGGTAATCTTGCAACTTTTCCCCTGTGTTTGTTCTTGAGTGGTGTTTTGCCAGAGTGTCATATGGTTTTCGTGCACTTTTCACTTTATCTCTCAACTGTTTGTCAGACAATCCGGCATTGTCCACTCCCACAAAGTCAAACCACTCTCTGTGAAGAACACAGCCTGCACCTTGTTGAAAAAACATAAGATCCAATATCAGGCCATTCACAACAGGAACAGCTGATTTTGGAATATCCTGCAAAGATGCAGGTGACAGCGACTGGTGTCGCTTCACACCAGTCTTTAGAAGGAAAGGTCCAACATTCCACAGCTCAGGTTCCTGTCCCACACTAAAACTGAGAAAGGATTCTGCATCACCACTTCATCCATGCATTGCAGTAGCACCTCTGTTGGCTCGGTTTACTTCACTTTTGAGAGAAATATGCAGCAGTTCTTGCTCAGTAACGACGTGGAACAAGGAAGAAATTTCTTCCCAAGACTTCTGACAGGTCTGACGTAGAAGATCCACCTGAAGGAGCAACTTGTTGGTCAGAGGTGGCTACCGTAGGACAGTCTTTCTTCCTCTTCCTTCTGCCACCAGAAACCGCTGCATTCGTTGAAAGTCTTCATCATCTGTTAGCAAACGAAACCCATTTTACGTTAAAAACTGAAGTAAAAATTAACTGTAGCAAATACTGTCCATCCACCTTTCCCACCCAGGATGCGGATGGAGGGAACCAGGTAGGGGGCTGCGGGCTGTTGAAGGTCTGCCAGCTAAAGCAGGCAATGTTTGCACGCACACAGACATTCAACAGTCTTGTAGAGGAGCAGGCAATGTTTGCATGCACAGACATTCAACAGTCTTGTAGAGGAGCAGGCAATGTTTGCATGCACAGACATTCAACAGTCTTGTAGAGGAGCAGGCAGTGTTTGCATGCACAGACATTCAACAGTCTTGTAGAGGAGCAGGCAGTAAAAAAAGGCAGCTGCTGCACACCCACATCGTTGGAAAACTTGAAAATATTCTCAATAAACTCCTGAAAAAGCGCACAGTGCGTGTTCTACACCAGATTCGTGTATGTATGTCAGACCACTGAAGGACACTACAACACACCTTTTGATGTTTCCGAACAAAGACACACCATGCGGCCGGGAGAGTGAAGTCATTCAGGAAAGGTCACATGACATGCCGACTGTTGTCGATAAAAAGGAGACTGCTTTCTCCTTTGTTTTGTACAATATATTAGATATCTTGTCACGCCTTCCTGGGTCAGTGCTGATGCATGGTTGACAGACTGCCACTTCTCTTTTCTTTTTAATAAAGTGAAAGCAGTTCAGCATTGAGACAGACTGCCACTTTATTTTTTTTTATAAAATGAAAGCAGTTCAGGATTGAGACATCTTTATTTCTCTACTGTTCCTAAGTACTGCAGTGCTTCCCAGGACGAATCTGGCTTCATGCTCCACTAATCATCTAATGTTGTCCCTGCTGTGTCATGAAAAACACTTGCTCTTCCCCTTTTGGAGCATTGACCTCTTTAGCCTGAAAAGAAACATGCATACATGTATACAAAAGAAGGTAATATAACTGTTTTTGAGGATATGTCTCCATATTTATAGGTATGCGTCTCTGGAGACGTACATGCATATAAGATATTGTGTGCCCCGGGAGGTAGCTGTTACCTTGGAGGTAGCGCACCTACCTTGGATATGGGCAACAGGGCTTGAAGGCAGGCAAATCCTCAGTGGGAGGAGAGAGACAGCAGTCCTCACCTCTCAATGGTCAGTGCTAGAGCGTCCAGATCTTGCGGACATCGCCAGAGATATGCCCATGCTCACAAACTGAGCCGGACTTTCCCATGCCACCAACCTACCAATTCTCACTGGGGGGGGGGGCTTCACTGCTGCCATCCCCACGGTCTGGAACTATAAACACCATTATCCTGGGAGGTCCTCAGCCGGGCAGTGGGCGCAGACTGGAAGTACTGACTAAACCATCACTTCCCTGAAGAATAAACAAGTATTGACTAAAATATATATTTAAAAAATCCCAACTGAAATACATCAGATCTGAGGGAAAAACAGCAGTGCTAAACTGAGTAAAACCACAAAACTCCAACAGCACCCAAGAGAATGAAGCAAATAAACAACAAAGAAAACGCTCATTTAAAAAAAAACAAAGGAAGAAAGTTACATGCCAATATGGCAGTTCTTCACACTACCCCAAAGGGAGGCATGGGGTGTTAAGCACCCCCCCACTCCCCCCCCACCCCTGGAATCTCAGGGCTGTCATTTGATTCCCCTTTTATCTCCTATCCTGTTTGTCGGTCCTCTTCTTTATTTTCTGTCCTGTCATTTTTCTGCTAATGGTCCATTCTCCTGAATGCACCAGAGAAGACATCCAAAGCTGGACTTGATTAGTGAATGGGCATAAAACACCAAGTTATTACTGGTCCCAAATCACGCCCTGATATAACAGTACTGGTTGACTGGGCATAAAACACCAAGTTATTACTGGTCCCAAATCTCACCCTGATTGACTGGGCATAAAACACCAAGTTACTTACTGTTCCCCGTGGTGCCTCTTTCAGTCGCTGTGAACTTGTCTCCAGCTTCTGGTGGTCACTCAGTGACTCCACAACCACAAACCTTGGCCAGTTATTACTTGTATTGCAGAAGCGTTTGTAATCAGAGTCTGTGTAGAACGTTTTAGTCTCCTTTATAAAAAATCAGGAGATACACCTAAATTTGTTGTTAGCCCTGATATAACCCTTTGTGGTTGACTGGGCTCAAAGCACTAATTCAGCTATTTGTGTCATTTTGCTGGGGAGAAAAATGTGTGGCAGTTTCTGGTGCTACCATCGTGGTAGCTGAAAAGTAAAAGTATCCCAGTTAAAATTTTATGTTGCAAAGGTCCGTCACAGGTCTGGCAACAACAGTAACTTAGGAGCACAGCTCCAGCTATAGCTTCTTGAAGGTCGATGCATCCACAACGCTGTGTCCTGCTGCGTTGGCACAAAGTCAGTGGAGTAGTGCATTGCAAGGTCCTGTGAGTTGGCTGCACACACTCCTTGCTCTCCACAATCTGCTGCTTGTAGAACTGCCATTCGGCATCAACTTGGCTCAGGTGAGCTGCATGTTCTTGAAGCAGTTCACCCTTTTCCTCCAGGGTCAGATTTGCACTCCTGTAAATATTGGTGGCGTTCTGCTGACGGCACCAGCAACAACAGTAACTTAGGAGCACAGCTCCAGCCATAGCTTCTTGAAGATTGACGTAGCCACAATGCTGTGTCCTGCTGCGTTGGCACTTGCTTCGTAAAAGACGGTAGACTTGACTCTTTGGACATGATGAAGGCAGCAAGCAAATGTCGCTTTTGAAGCCAGAAACTCGTCCAGGCAAGCTCACAGCATGGGTTTCTGCGTATTGCTTGATGAAGTGAACAGCACGTTCAGTGTCCATCAGAGCGAGACTGGTGGTGGTGTTCTTTTGTCCTCCACCCCCAGCTGCCAAGGCAGCAGCCCATTGGTTCTGTGGTGCTTGGCCAAAGCGTAGAGCTTGTCACACAAAAGCCTTCACACAGACAAACCTGGACATGAAGTAACATCTGGAGCGGCATTTCTGGCAGTCAACTTGCACCTTGCGATTGCTGCAGTCTTTGGCCCGTAAACCTAAATTTGTTGTTAGCCCTGATATAACCCTTTGTGGTTGACTGGGCTCAATGTACCAACTAACTCTTTGGCCCGTGCAAGAGCTGATGATGCCCATGATGAACATATCCTTTTGGTTTGCAGCAGTACAAGTGCAGCCAAAAATAGAGTGTTTATAGTCTTGTGATAATGACTCAGGAGGCTTCCTTCTTTCTTTCTTTTTTTATTTTTTTTATTAAACTTAAAAAAAAAATTCAGTTTATATGTAGAAAGATTCAGTATCCATTTCCACAGTCACATTATACATTTGAATCATAAGAGCGGAGAAAATATTCACCATTATCAGTTGTTGAAGTAGTATGGTGGAGAGAGGAGGCTTCTTCTTAAGCACCTACATTTTTGTCAAAATGGCGTTGACATGCATGGCAACCACATTAAATGCATTATATCTCAGTAACCACAACGATATAAGGAAAACTGTTGCTACTCTCATAAAATTCTGGCTTTTTTCAGTAAGGAAAAGTGGGATCACAGTTTGTTTTCATGATTTTTCAGCTGTAGGTTCCTGTGGTGAGTGCCTACGGAATATAAATAGGTACCAAGGAGTGGAATGGAAATTGATTTTTGAAGTACCCTGGTGTGTTGTGCATTGATGGATGGCTGTTGCAAAAGTGAATCAGACAAGTTTGTGATTCGGTGGCTTGTGTTTTGAACTGGTGTAAAGGAATTTTGAACATTTTCTCGGCCGTGTGTGTGCTCTTTTATTGGCATTGTGCGTGTGCCTCATCCTCTGTGCATGTGTGTGCGCATGATCTTGTGTGTGCATGTTTGGCCATGTTTTGTATAAAAATGTTTCGTTTGCTTGTTTATATACCATCGATTTGTATAGTCCTGGGTTTTTGTGCATTGTATGTTTTTAAGTTGTAAAGCACTTTGAGTCTCCGAAAACACTGTAAATTCCCTATCATTATTGTGTGTAATTCGTCCCGAGGTGACGCTGTGCATTTGTGCTGAGGTCACCCTTGGGTGGCTGACGGGACATTAAAATCCAAGAAGTAACTTGTGCATGATGCACTGGACTGCAGTCAGACTCGGAGGCATTGCACCTATGAATAAGTTGGCTCTTGGATTTCAACATCTCATCAACCATATGGGGTCACCTCAGGACAATCTGTAGATAAGACAATGAACCAAATATTGTTTGGCTAATTTTCTTTCTTGTATTTTTTCTTCATAGTTTCTGTGTGTAAGAGAGAGAGTGTGTGTGAAATGCCACGTGGAAAAGGAGATTGTTTTGTGTATTAAAATCTGCGTGTGTGTGAAATTATTTTAGGTATTAAAGCCTATGTCACAGTATGTGTATGTGTGTGTATTGTTTTAGGTATTAAAGTCTGTGTGTGAGAGAGTGTGAAATATTGGTTTAGGTATTAAAGTCTCTGTGTGTGAAATGTTAATTGTTTTAGGTATTAAAGTCTCTGTGCGTGAGAGAACAACTGTGACTTGAAAAAGATTGTTTTGTGCATTGAAGGTTTGCATTCTATGTGCTAGATGTTCATGTTTGGGTAATTGTGCTGTATTCAAGTTTAAATGGTGTCCATTGCAGCAGTAACAATGTACACTGTGTGATTTTTACTTTAATGTGCGACTGAACCATGTGTGAAGTAATGTGTGCTGACCAAAAGTGTTATTTGAAAAAGAATAAACCAAGTTCTGTACCATTTGTGTTCTTCCAGAATATTGTACAAAAGCTCTCTCTCTCTCTCTCTCTCTCTCTCTCTCTCTCTCTGCACACACACACACAGACACCCATATGAATGAAAAGTAGCATACTGATGCTGTGGTGGTTTTATTTATTTTCTTTGCAGAGTCCTGGTACAGCATGTAGCACAAATTCACTAGGACTCAGATTCCAAACACAGTTGTGTCAAGCATCACATGATTTGTTTTGTTGACAATTCATGGGAGGGGATTTGTACCTTTTTTTTTTCCTTGAAAGCTTCCTGTTAACAGACGACAAATAAATCTTGATACCATTTGTTCCAAAAAAGCAATTATACACACCATTGTTACATGCATGTGTACAAATGCTTAAATACATAGCAACAAATTACTGTTACTTGATGTCAGTTGTTTTTAACTTAGTGTGAAATCTACATGCTTAGGGCTTATTTGAGAAAGGGCGCAATTACTGTTACTTGATGTCAGTTGTTTTTAACTTGAGTGTGAAAATAAATGTACACGCTTAGGGCTCGTTTGAGAAAGGATGCTCTGAGACCCCACCATTATTATTACAACCGAATGCGAAGAAACAAAGTACAAACTGCACTTGAAATGACTGTGTAAATGATCTGTCTGCAGCGCCGGGTGAATATCTCCATGAACAGCTCACACAGGATTAACTCAGAATCACCTTTCTAACCTTTATTCACACAGTAGTAGTAGTAATTGGATTTTAATGTCCTGTTAACCACATAGGGTCTGAGTGTATGTCACACTGACTTGCTGAACAGATCACACAGGATTAACTTGGATACACGTTTCTAACCTTTATTCACATTGTGCTAAGTGAATATCACACTGACTTACTGAACAGATCACACAGGATTAACTTGGATACATTTTTCTAACCTTTATTCGTATAGTAATGAGTGAATGTCACACCAATTTACTGAATAGATCACACAGGATTAACTTTGATACACGTTTCTGACCTTTATTTTCATGGTACTGGGTGAATATCACAATGAAGTACTGAACATCACAAAAGGTTAACTTGGATACATGTTTCTAATGCTTATTCATAAGTTGAAGCAGGAGGTCCTTCAGCAGGCATACACAAAACAACTTCAAATCTCTTCAAGTACATACATTCACTTGTAGATTGCACACACACACACATGCAGATATATATGCAGTTGTAAACATTTGATAAAGTGATAACAGAAAGACACCTTGGGTGCTAAGTAAACGCATGCTACAGAGATCAACCAAAACAACAACAAAAATTCACTGGGTGCATTTAAGGCAGTCAAACCTTAGGTGAATAAATACAAACAAAAAGATTATCGGACTCACTGACTACAAATTCAAAATTCAGGGAAACGAACAAAGAAACTGTCACCAGATGCAAAATAAACCATTATTACAGCTGCATGAATCATGTTTCACTGGGTGCACTGAAAATGTTCACAGAAATGAATAAACCTTCACGATGTGCACTGCAAACACACAATGTAAAAGAAATGAATAAGCTATTGGGTGCACTGCAAGCCCAGTTGAGAATGTTCACAGAGGTGAATAAACATGTGCACTGTAAACACATGATGTAAAAGAGATGAATAAGCCACTGTAAACCCAGCCAAACCTCAGACAGATACAAGCAAACACATTCACATCTACTGCAAAAGAGATGTGTAAACTTTCACTGCCTGCACACATACTGCTTTTGTGTTTCCTAAGCCTGTTGTTTGTTGAGTTCATGATTACAATTTATGAATAAACTTTGTTTAAACCACCATAAACATGTTCATGACTCACAGAGATGAATAAACTTCAAAGTGCACTGGTCTATGATACAGCAGCGAGTGAACCTTGGTCGGGTGTCCCATAAATCAGAGGTGAGAAGTGTACCACTTTGGGATGTATTATTTATTACCCGTACAGCTGCGAGCAAACCTTGGTCAGGTGTCCCATAAACCACGGAACGGAATTGTACCACTTTGGTATATTTATTACCCAAGGACCCCCAATGTATAACCCAAACAGTGCCATTTTTTTGCATTTGAAAAATGATGGTCAAGCTGGTCAAATAAAAACTTACACAAGGATTTTAGAAACTTAATAAAGTAAAAACTTCAATTTCAGTCTTCTTCTTCTCTCTCTCTCTCTCTCTCTCTCTCTCTCTCTCTCTCTCTCTCTCTCTCTCTCTCTCTCTCAATGTTTTATGTCTTGGTTACAGCAAGATGATAAAAAATCAAAAAGATCATATATTACTTTATTAGTAAAAACTTCCACTTGCAAGGATTTCATTTTAAGATTGTTTTTACTTTCAATTCAGTACCCTCTTGTGACAGTGGGACTTCACTGCACAAAACAGTCAAGTATCACAGCAGGCCCAACACCTCTGGTCTTCCTCAGGCAAAGCAAGCACCCAAATTTTGTGCCTAATATTAAAGAAGCTGAGGTAAGCTAGGAAACTTGTCACTACTGTCCCACTGATCACTACTCTCAAAGGCAGATTAAAAAATGAACATAAAATCAAGGAGGTATTTTAAAACAAAAATCTGGATTTTAATTTCATAAAAATAATAGAAATGTGTAAAGTGCCTACACTGCGGCTCAAAGTGCTGAACAAGCATAATCTGATATATAATGTACACCAAGATGAAAAATGTCACCAGCAATTTAACCCCCAAAAAGCTAACGCATAATAGACATAAACAAAGGTTCAAGCATGACTATGTGAAAGATGCACACACAAAGTGTTCAATCTCTTCTAGCTGTTGAACAAGAAATGTACCAAGCCCAAGGGCTAGTTCATTAACAAGGTTCCTACAAACTTTACACACTGAAATTCACAAACTTTCAAGACTTTTTTTGTTTTTTTTAAAGATTACTCACCTGGGGACTTTTAATTCAACTCCCAAAATACATTTACAACTGTTACAGTTAAACCTTCAATGGGTGCACTGTAAACTCATTTACAAATGTCACAGATGTCAATAAACCTTCACGGATGTCCTTAAACAGCAAGATAAACATTCTCTGGGTCCACCATAACAACTGTCACAGTGACGAACAAACCTTCACAGTTGTCCTTAAACATTACCATGATAAGCCTTCACTGGGTGCACTGTACACTCATTTACAACTCACAGAGGTGAATAAACCACAGCCGTCCTTAAACATTACCAAGATAAACATTCTCTGGGTCCACCATAACAACTGACAGAGGTGAATAAACCTTAAACATTACCAAGATAAACCTTCACTGGGTGCACCATAAACTCATTTACAACTGTTAACAGAGATGAATAACAAACCTTCATGGTTGTCCTTAAACATTACCCAGATAACCCATCCACGGGAGCACCATAAACCCATTTACAACTGTCACAGAGGTCAATAAACCTTCACAGATGTCCTTAAACAGCAAGATAAACCTTCTCTGGGGGGCGGGGATGGCTCAGTGGTTAGAGCGCCGGACTCGTGATTGAAAGGTCGCGGGTTTGAATCCCTGCTGGAACGGCGGGAGAATTTTCTTCTCCAGGGTCAACTTTCTGTGCTGACTCTTATTTCGGTATCCATTCCACCCCCGTGTTACCACAGTAGCACGTAAAAAAATCCCGGTCATTCTGCCAAAAGTGCAGGTGGCAGGTTACAGCTAAACACGCATACACCTTACGTATGTGGCTTTTATTGAACCGTGCTTCGGCATTGGTCACAACTTGTCCCTAATATGTCAAATGACATCTGAGGACATTAAGCATCAACTCATCATCATCTCTGGGTCCACCATTTCAACTGTCACAGAAGCAAATAAACCTTCACAGTTGTCCTTAAATGTTACCCAGATAAACCTTCACTGGCAGCACTATAAACCCATTTACAACTGTCACAGGTGAATAAACCTTCACAGGTGCACTTAAACATTACCCTCACTGGAGGCACTACAAACACATTCACAAAACTTGCACAGAAGAACCAACCTTCGTGAATAAACCTTCACAGGTGCACTTAAACATTACCCTCACTGGAGGCACTACAAACACATTCACAAAACTTGCACAGAAGAACCAACCTTCAAAATATCACACAGGAAGGCAACACAGCATAAACGTTTCTGGTGAAAATGAGTCTCTACCACAAGCGCAGCGCTGAACCCCACCAGCTACAAAAGTCACCGTCATCTGCCACTCCATTTTGCTTTGGATTCAAACACTAATGACTGGAGGAAACAAATTCTGAAACAATGACTGCTGGCATTCTAGAACAAGATCCAAACACATGAAAAAAAGGTTCAAATGAATGCTATTTATTATGACAAAATACAACATGCAAATTACAGAGTAAGCCTCCTTGTTCAAGCTACAAAACAAGACCTAAACAACAATTAACAGTCAAATGGTGAAAAATGAGACGTATGGTACTCATTTGCTTTTGGTTAAGCTGTTTTATTATATTGTTTTCTAAAACATAATAAAACGGTTCAACCGCAAGCAGGTAAGTATCCCACGTCTCATTCTTCACCGCTTGTTTGCTGTTTTGTAGCTTGAAAAAGAAGCTTACCCCAAAAATGCCCCTGTTGTGTTTTGTCATAATAAATAGCGTTCTTTTTTAATCTTTTACATGTTTGGAACTATTGAGCAAAGCTGCTGTGCCAACACATGTCAACTCTGCAGACCACATCTTCCAGTGAAACTGCAGCAGCAGACGTGCTTGCCTCCATGAAGAAGGTTGCTATGGCGATGTACGCTGGATGATCTCCGTGGAAGAGTGAACAACCTCAGTTCTCATCCGTCTCGTCATCGTCATCAAGCTGATCTGCAACAGGAACAGAAGAACTGAAATACTTCATAACATTTCAGCACAAGGCCATACATAACTCCCACAGCAAAAATTGAAAATTAATACACAAGTCTCTCGTGGCGATATTTTTAATGGTGCACATAATGTTTTGTAAGGATGTCCTTTTCTTTCAAGTTTAACAGAACAATGTTGCAAAATACCAAACTCAAAGGCTGCAAGAAACGTTATTGCCTGAAGATGTAACAACAAAGCATTTTAGTTTTTGACGTTACGATGCACACAAAGTCTAGATATGACCTGTGTGGTTGTCTGGGCAAAGAAGTGACGAGTCATGTTTCACCTTGACGCAACCTTCATGGTTGACTGGCTGTTTCAGTATGCAGTAACTAATTTTGCAAGACTTGCCTATGATGTTGAGTTTGCAGAGCGGGCAGGTCCTGTTGTTGACAAGCCAGGGATCCACACATTTTGTGTGATACTGGTGTTGGCATGGAAGAACGCGAAGTTTCTGAAATCCCACCATCAATGTTAGACAAGCAAAACATTTTCCCTGCAGGACTCTATCGCCCTGATATAACCGCACCGGTTGACTGGGCGTAAAACACCAACTTCCCCTTCCATTACTCTGACCAAAAAACAAAAACAAAAAATCGTTTTTCAGCCCTGATACATTCATCTGCAGGAATGTCTAGCAACAAGAATTGCCATTTTCACAGCTTAATGCACTAAATCACAAATGCTATAAGGAAATGACACTCATCTACACAAGAGTCTGGCAACTAGAACTGGGAAGCTACACGCACTAAATGATGTGAGAAAATCAGACACGTGCTTCTACACAAGTGTCTGACAACAAGAACTGGGCAGCTTGACGCACTAAATGACATGAGAAAATCAGACACATATAGTACATGCATCTCCACAAGTGTCTGGCAACAAGAACTGGGCCACTTTGACAGCCTGATGCACTAAATCACATATGACATGAGAAAACGAGACACATTCATCTACACAAGTGTCTAGCAACAAGAATTTAGCCTTTATGACAGCTGGATGCACGAAATGATATGGGAAAATCTGATACACTCGTCTAATTTCACACTGGGATGAATAAAGTATTATTGTTACACATGTGTCTAGCAATAAAAATAAAGCCGACACAACACTCATGCATTCTAAAGGATTGATTTGTACACTATCAGCGTCGCACACAGCCAACACCACCCGTGCACTGTAAAAGACTGATTTGTACACTATCGGTGTCGCACACAGCCAACACACACAGCCATGCACTGTAAAGGACTGATTTGTACTCTATAAAGGACTGATTTGTACTCTATCGGTGTCACACAGGCTGACCTGTTCAGTGTTGCACACAGCCTGACCTGTTCAGTGTCGCACACAGACTGACCTGTTTAGGGTAGAACTGGTCCAGACAGATGGCACAGGTGTCCTGCCCACGGTCCATCAGACTGTGGTACCTGTGGGTCTGCATCATGGCCAGGGCGCGGTACGCCAGCTGCCGCAGCGATGCCTGCCCACAACACCCCTCTGTTACATGCCATACCTTCTACAGAATACAACACCCCTCTGTTACATGCCATACCTTCAACAGAACACAACACCCCTCTGTTACATGCCATACCTTCTGCAGAACACAACACCCCTCTGTTATAAGCCATACCTTCTGCAGAACACAACAGCCATCTGTTACATGCCATACCTTCTGCAGAACACAACAGCCATCTGTTACATGCCATACCTTATGCAACCCACAACACTCCACTGTTACATGCCATACCTTTTGCATCCTACTACACCCCTTTGTTACATACCATACCTTCTGCAACCCACAACACCCCTTTGTTACATGCCATACCTTCTGCACCCACACTGCTTTTTTTATATGCCATACCTTCTGCACAACACCCCTCTGTTACATGCCATGCCATCCTACAACACCCCTCTGTTACATGCCATACCTTCTGCACCCACAACACCCTTCTGTTACATGCCATACTTTCTACAGCCGCCTCAAACCACCCCAGATCATTCTGCCTACGGTGCAGGTGGCAGGTTACGGGTAAACACATACACCCCCTGACCCGACGAAGTCTGAGTGGGCTGACTGTGCTGTCCAGGTGCAGTATGGGAACTTGGAACCCGCGTGGGAAGCGAGCCCACGCACAACTTGCCAGTTAACCCTCGTCCACAGTCATTCTCGTCTCGCTGTGCTGCTGTGGCCTGATGGTCGGCCTACAATTAGCGCAGTGGGCGTGCATTAGCTGATCTCACTTAGGCAAGGAGTGATTTGGCAAACCTTCCCGCTTGACCCTTGCGTGTGACTGTGAGGAAAAAGCCATAGCAATACAAACAATTTTAATGCTGATGGACGAAGCACACTGACCTCCAGCTCCTGGTCTGCCGGCCCCCACTCCCCGTTCCTCATCCTTGCCTTCACCACAAAGGACAGCATCAGCAGGAACACTATCAGGTAGTAGGAGTTCCAGAACACACCTGGGTCTACCTGTATCATGACATCAACACAAACACAATCAGGTAGTGCACACCTGGGTCTCCTATAACATGACATCAACACCATGAGGCAGTGCACACATAGGTCTGCCTGTAACATGACATCAACACAGTCAGGTAGTACACACCTGGATTTATTTGTAACATGACTGCAACACAATCAGGTAGCATGCACCTGGGTCTACCTGTAATATGACATCAACACAAACACAATCTGGTAGTACACACCTGCGTCTACCTGTAACATGACATCAACACAATCTGGCAGTGCACATCTGGGTCTACCTGTATCATGACATCAACACAAACACAATCAGGCAGTACACACCTGGATTTACTTGTAACATGACTGCAACACAATCAGGTAGTATGCACCTGGGTCTACCTGTAATATGACATCAACACAATCTGGTAGTACACACCTGGGTCTACCTGTAACATGACATCAACACAATCTGCAGTACACACCTGGGTCTACATGTATCATGACATCAACACAAACACAATCAGGTAGTACACACCTGGGTCTACCTGTAACATGACATCAACACAATCAGGTAATACACACCTGGGTCTACCTGTAACATGACATTAACACAACCAGGTAGTACACTTGGGTCTATCTGTAACATGACACCAACACAATGAGGTAGTGCACACCTGGGTTGACCTGTAATGTGACATCAACACAATCAGGTAGTACACACCTGGATCTACCTGTAGCATGACATCAACACAATCAGGTAGTATGCAGCTGGATTTACCTGTAGCGTGACATCAACACAATCAGGTAGCACACACCTGGGTCTACCCATAATATGACATCAACACAAAAACAATCAGGCAGTACACACCTGGACCCACCTGTAACTAGATATCGACACAAACACAACCAGGTAGTACATACCTGGGTCTAAGACATTGACACAGACACAACCAGGTAGTACACACCTGGGTCTATACCATCAACACAAACACAACCAGGTAGTACACACCTGGGCCTATGCCATTAACACAAACACAACCAGGTAGTACACACCCGGGTCTATGCCACTGACACAAACAAAACCAGGTAGTACACACCTGGGTCTACCTGTAACATGACATCAACCTGAACACAATCAGACAAAATGGCCAAAATGAGAGATGGCACAGTCAACTTTCATCTTGTACTGACAGAGCAGATGAAGTTTTAGGAGACAGGTGTCTGCGCTGGTGCAAAGAGATTGGGGGACGGAGCTAGAGTACAGAAAGGCGCAGAATATCAGAGAGAGCAGCGGCAGCAGGCTGGACTGTAAGATTACAGCAGACTGCGAAGTGGCTTGTCCCTTACCTTGCCCTCCTTCTTCGCCGACCCCTGGCCAAGGCAGATAACTCCATCGTAGTAACCATAACTCTTGCCAGCACTGCGACCGCACGCTGACCACATGGTGAGTCTGGGCACGTGCTGGAACAGCAAAGGAACTATCAGATGATTGATAGTCTGTGGCCGACGCAGTTTACTGCTAAAAACCATCACACGTAACTACATCTAAATACCATAAAACTAAAATGAAATGTGTGTGTGTCAAAGATGGAAAGTTAAGAGCTTTGGTTACCAGTCGTTCTTTGTTCAGGCTCCCCTTGTCCGGAACAACCTTCCTGTTCACATCTGACGTTGCAGTTCTCTCTCACAGTTCAAACCCTTTCTCAAAACCTTTCTCTTTACTTCTGCCTGCTCTGAGCTACTCTAACCCTTTCACAGGCACTGGCTGCTTTACTTGACATTTTTCTCTTTTCTTTTGGCTGCTGACGTCTTCACTGGCTGACTGATGATTTGCAGGGATGGGAGGTGAAGAGAGACTGGGAGAGAGAGGGAGAAGCGAGGGGTTGTGACATTGTGTCGGTGTGTGCGTGGGTGTGGATGCAGGGGAGGGGGAGGGATAGAATGAGATATGTAATGCATTATTAAATTAGGTTGTGTATTGTTGTAATGTTTCATGTATAGTGCTTTGAGTCTCACACATGTATAGTCACAAAGGGATTCGGTGCTTTAGAAATGCATTTATTATTATGTACACACGTGTGTATGTGTGCAAATGTGCGCGTGTCCGTATGCATCCACACATGCATTTGTGTGTGTCCTGTTTGTAACACTGGTATTCTTGAAGTCAACAATCAAATGTCACGTTCTTTCATTGTTTTCACCCATCATCATATGCATTACCATGACCACCACCACCACCTCCACAACCACTACCTCCACGACCACTACCGACACCACTTAGCAAGTTAACCCCTTCAGTGCTAGTTGATTCTGCTTTTCACATATCACAATTCAGTTTCAACAAGACAAATACAACAGATCTTTACAGCAATATCACTCTTTTGAGCACAAAATAAATAAATTTAGAATTACACAATAAGTAATATTTTACTGCCCCCCTTCCCCCCCCCCACCCCCCAACCCCTACCCCACCCCCTAAAAAAAATCAAAAAAATCAAAGGGCTTGGCAATGAAGGAGTTAATATAAAATTATATGAGAAAATGTCAGCTCACCAAAATTTCCTGTTGAATAACTGCCTTCACAACCTTGGCCTTTAACTTTGCCCGACTGCAATAATAAAAACCATCCCTTCATATTATATTTTGTTCCATACAGCATCTTCTTCTTTTTTCTTTTTTTTCATACAAATTTTCAGACCGTGGCTGCATGAATTGCATGCAACGCCCAAAAAACCAGCCATGCATGTCCAACCCATCTTGCAGCTGTTACACTGGTTGCCGATCAGAGTG